>JAVVLW010000133.1:0-18000 GCA_034401795.1 Chaetoderma sp. LZ-2023a | reverse complement strand
GCCAGTGCGTCAATAAAATAAAAATACATATACTGCCAGAGCCGTGCTGGAGTCAGAGTACAATAGGCATAAAAGCCTAGGATTGATTGTGGCAGATGCATCCACAGATAGTCCCATATGAATCGTCAGTGTGTCAGTATATCAGACATGTGAAAGCTGGTCGGCCAATCCTTGACTTTTAGTCTTGGTGCGGTGGTCCAGTGGAAAGATGCCTGGTTGCTGATGCTATGCGGAGTTGCAGAATGGCGGTTCGATCCCCCGACCGGGAGATGGTGATCAACAAATTAAACCAATGGGTGCATGACTGTCGGCTAAGTTAGCACATGGAAATTGAAGCCGCACGTTGCCAGTGCGTCAATAAAATAAAAATACATATACTGCCAGAGCCGTGCTGGAGTCAGAGTACAATAGGCATAAAAGCCTAGGATTGATTGTTGCAGATGCATCCACAGATAGTCCCATATGAATCGTCAGTGTGTCAGTATATCAGACATGTGAAAGCTGGTCGGCCAATCCTTGACTTTTCGTCTTGGTGCGGTGGTCCAGTGGAAAGATGCCTGGTTGCTGATGCTATGCGGAGTTGCAGAATGGCGGTTCAATTCCCCGACCGGGAGATGGTGATCAACAAATTAAACTAATGGGTGCATGACTGTCGGCTAAGTTAGCACATGGAAATTGAAGCCGCACGTTGCCAGTGCGTCAATAAAATAAAAATACATATACTGCCAGAGCCGTGCTGGAGTCAGAGTACAATAGGCATAAAAGCCTAGGAGTGATTGTGGCAGATGCATCCACAGATAGTCCCATATGAATCGTCAGTGTGTCAGTATATCAGACATGTGAAAGCTGGTCGGCCAATTCTTGACTTTTAGTCTTGGTGCGGTGGTCCAGTGGAAAGATGCCTGGTTGCTGATGCTATGCAGAGTTGCAGAATGGCGGTTCGATCCCCCGACAGGGAGATGGTGATCAACAAATTAAACTAATGGGTGCATGACTGTCGGCTAAGTTAGCACATGGAAATTGAAGCCGCACGTTGCCAGTGCGTCAATAAAATAAAAATACATACACTGCCAGAGCCGTGCTGGAGTCAGAGTACAATAGGCATAAAAGCCTAGGATTGATTGTGGCAGATGCATCCACAGATAGTCCCATATGGATCGTCAGTGTGTCAGTATATCAGACATGTGAAAGCTGGTCGGCCAATCCTTGACTTTTAGTCTTGGTGCGGTGGTCCAGTGGAAAGATGCCTGGTTGCTGATGCTATGCGGAGTTGCAGAATGGCAGTTCGATCCCCCGACCGGGAGATGGTGATCAACAAATTAAACTAATGGGTGCATGACTGTCGGCTAAGTTAGCACATGGAAATTGAAGCCGCACGTTGCCAGTGCATCAATAAAATAAAAATACATATACTGCCAGAGCCGTGCTGGAGTCAGAGTACAATAGGCATAAAGGCCTAGGATTGATTGTGGCAGATGCATCCACAGATAGTCCCATATGAATCGTCAGTGTGTCAGTACATCAGACATGTGAAAGCTGGTCGGCCAATCCTTGACTTTTAGTCTTGGTGCGGTGGTCCAGTGGAAAGATGCCTGGTTGCTGATGCTATGCGGAATTGCAGAATGGCAGTTCGATCCCCCGACCGGGAGATGGTGATCAACAAATTAAACTAATGGGTGCATGACTGTCGGCTAAGTTAGCACATGGAAATTGAAGCCGCACGTTGCCAGTGCGTCAATAAAATAAAAATACATATACTGCCAGAGCCGTGCTGGAGTCAGAGTACAATAGGCATAAAAGCCTAGGATTGATTGTGGCAGATGCATCCACAGATAGTCCCATATGAATCGTCAGTGTGTCAGTATATCAGACATGTGAAAGCTGGTCGGCCAATCCTTGACTTTTAGTCCTGGTGCGGTGGTCCAGTGGAAAGATGCCTGGTTGCTGATGCTATGCGGAGTTGCAGAATGGCGGTTCGATCCCCCGACCGGGAGATGGTGATCAACAAATTAAACTAATGGGTGCATGACTGTCGGCTAAGTTAGCACATGGAAATTGAAGCCGCACGTTGCCAGTGCGTCAATAAAATAAAAATACATATACTGCCAGAGCCGTGCTGGAGTCAGAGTACAATAGGCATAAAAGCCTAGGATTGATTGTGGCAGATGCATCCACAGATAGTCCCATATGAATCGTCAGTGTGTCAGTACATCAGACATGTGAAAGCTGGTCGGCCAATCCTTGACTTTTAGTCTTGGTGCGGTGGTCCAGTGGAAAGATGCCTGGTTGCTGATGCTATGCGGAGTTGCAGAATGGCGGTTCGATCCCCCGACCGGGAGATGGTGATCAACAAATTAAACTAATGGGTGCATGACTGTCGGCTAAGTTAGCACATGGAAATTGAAGCCGCACGTTGCCAGTGCGTCAATAAAATAAAAATACATATACTGCCAGAGCCGTGCTGGAGTCAGAGTACAATAGGCAGAAAAGCCTAGGATTGATTGTGGCAGATGCATCCACAGATAGTCCCATATGGATCGTCAGTGTGTCAGTATATCAGACATGTGAAAGCTGGTCGGCCAATCCTTGACTTTTAGTCTTGGTGCGGTGGTCCAGTGGAAAGATGCCTGGTTGCTGATGCTATGCAGAGTTGCAGAATGGCGGTTTGATCCCCCGACCGGGAGATGGTGATCAACAAATTAAACTAATGGGTGCATGACTGTCGGCTAAGTTAGCACATGGAAATTGAAGCCGCACGTTGCCAGTGCGTCAATGAAATAAAAATACATATACTGCCAGAGCCGTGCTGGAGTCAGAGTACAATAGGCATAAAAGCCTAGGATTGATTGTGGCAGATGCATCCACAGATAGTCCCATATGAATCGTCAGTGTGTCAGTATATCAGACATGTGAAAGCTGGTCGGCCAATCCTTGACTTTTAGTCTTGGTGCGGTGGTCCAGTGGAAAGATGCCTGGTTGCTGATGCTATGCGGAGTTGCAGAATGGCGGTTCGATCCCCCGACCGGGAGATGGTGATCAACAAATTAAACTAATGGGTGCATGACTGTAGGCTAAGTTAGCACATGGAAATTGAAGCCGCACGTTGCCAGTGCGTCAATAAAATAAAAATACATATACTGCCAGAGCCGTGCTGGAGTCAGAGTACAATAGGCATAAAAGCCTAGGATTGATTGTGGCAGATGCATCCACAGATAGTCCCATATGAATCGTCAGTGTGTCAGTACATCAGACATGTGAAAGCTGGTCGGCCAATTCTTGACTTTTAGTCTTGGTGCGGTGGTCCAGTGGAAAGATGCCTGGTTGCTGATGCTATGCGGAGTTGCAGAATGGCGGTTCGATTCCCCGACCGGGAGATGGTGATCAACAAATTAAACTAATGGGTGCATGACTGTCGGCTAAGTTAGCACATGGAAATTGAAGCCGCACGTTGCCAGTGCGTCAATAAAATAAAAATACATATACTGCCAGAGCCGTGCTGGAGTCAGAGTACAATAGGCATAAAAGCCTAGGAGTGATTGTGGCAGATGCATCCACAGATAGTCCCATATGAATCGTCAGTGTGTCAGTATATCAGACATGTGAAAGCTGGTCGGCCAATCCTTGACTTTTAGTCTTGGTGCGGTGGTCCAGTGGAAAGATGCCTGGTTGCTGATGCTATGCAGACTTGCAGAATGGCGGTTCGATCCCCCGACCGGGAGATGGTGATCAACAAATTAAACTAATGGGTGCATGACTGTCGGCTAAGTTAGCACATGGAAATTGAAGCCGCACATTGCCAGTGCGTCAATAAAATAAAAATACATACACTGCCAGAGCCGTGCTGGAGTCAGAGTACAATAGGCATAAAAGCCTAGGATTGATTGTGGCAGATGCATCCACAGATAGTCCCATATGGATCGTCAGTGTGTCAGTATATCAGACATGTGAAAGCTGGTCGGCCAATCCTTGACTTTTAGTCTTGGTGCGGTGGTCCAGTGGAAAGATGCCTGGTTGCTGATGCTATGCGGAGTTGCAGAATGGCAGTTCGATCCCCCGACCGGGAGATGGTGATCAACAAATTAAACTAATGGGTGCATGACTGTCGGCTAAGTTAGCACATGGAAATTGAAGCCGCACGTTGCCAGTGCGTCAATAAAATAAAAATACATATACTGCCAGAGCCGTGCTGGAGTCAGAGTACAATAGGCATAAAAGCCTAGGATTGATTGTGGCAGATGCATCCACAGATAGTCCCATATGAATCGTCAGTGTGTCAGTACATCAGACATGTGAAAGCTGGTCGGCCAATCCTTGACTTTTAGTCTTGGTGCGGTGGTCCAGTGGACAGATGCCTGGTTGCTGATGCTATGCGGAGTTGCAGAATGGCAGTTCGATCCCCCGACCGGGAGATGGTGATCAACAAATTAAACTAATGGGTGCATGACTGTCGGCTAAGTTAGCACATGGAAATTGAAGCCGCACGTTGCCAGTGCGTCAATAAAATAAAAATACATATACTGCCAGAGCCGTGCTGGAGTCAGAGTACAATAGGCATAAAAGCCTAGGATTGATTGTGGCAGATGCATCCACAGATAGTCCCATATGAATCGTCAGTGTGTCAGTATATCAGACATGTGAAAGCTGGTCGGCCAATCCTTGACTTTTAGTCCTGGTGCGGTGGTCCAGTGGAAAGATGCCTGGTTGCTGATGCTATGCGGAGTTGCAGAATGGCGGTTCGATCTCCCGACCGGGAGACGGTGATCAACAAATTAAACTAATGGGTGCATGACTGTCGGCTAAGTTAGCACATGGAAATTGAAGCCGCACGTTGCCAGTGCGTCAATAAAATAAAAATACATACACTGCCAGAGCCGTGCTGGAGTCAGAGTACAATAGGCATAAAAGCCTAGGATTGATTGTGGCAGATGCATCCACAGATAGTCCCATATGGATCGTCAGTGTGTCAGTATATCAGACATGTGAAAGCTGGTCGGCCAATCCTTGACTTTTAGTCTTGGTGCGGTGGTCCAGGGGAAAGATGCCTGGTTGCTCATGCTATGCGGAGTTGCAGAATGGCAGTTCGATCCCCCGACCGGGAGATGGTGATCAACAAATTAAACTAATGGGTGCATGACTGTCGGCTAAGTTAGCACATGGAAATTGAAGCCGCATGTTGCCAGTGCGTCAATAAAATAAAAATACATATGCTGCCAGAGCCGTGCTGGAGTCAGAGTACAATAGGCATAAAAGCCTAGGATTGATTGTGGCAGATGCATCCACAGATAGTCCCATATGAATCGTCAGTGTGTCAGTATATCAGACATGTGAAAGCTGGTCGGCCAATCCTTGACTTTTAGTCCTGGTGCGGTGGTCCAGTGGAAAGATGCCTGGTTGCTGATGCTATGCGGAGATGCAGAATGGCGGTTCAATCCCCCGACCGGGAGATGGTGATCAACAAATTAAACTAATGGGTGCATGACTGTCGGCTAAGTTAGCACATGGAAATTGAAGCCGCACGGTGCCAGTGCGTCAATAAAATAAAAATACATAGACTGCCAGAGCCGTGCTGGAGTCAGAGTACAATAGGCATAAAAGCCTAGGATTGATTGTGGCAGATGCATCCACAGATAGTCCCATATGAATCGTCAGTGGGTCAGTACATCAGACATGTGAAAGCTGGTCGGCCAATCCTTGACTTTTAGTCTTGGTGCGGTGGTCCAGTGGAAAGATGCCGGGTTGCTGATGCTATGCGGAGTTGCAGAATGGCGGTTTGATCCCCCGACCGGGAGATGGTGATCAACAAATTAAACTAATGGGTGCATGACTGTCGGCTAAGTTAGCACATGGAAATTGAAGCCGCACGTTGCCAGTGCGTCAATGAAATAAAAATACATATACTGCCAGAGCCGTGCTGGAGTCAGAGTACAATAGGCATAAAAGCCTAGGATTGATTGTGGCAGATGCATCCACAGATAGTCCCATATGAATCGTCAGTGTGTCAGTATATCAGACATGTGAAAGCTGGTCGGCCAATCCTTGACTTTTAGTCTTGGTGCGGTGGTCCAGTGGAAAGATGCCTGGTTGCTGATGCTATGCGGAGTTGCAGAATGGCGGTTCGATCCCCCGACCGGGAGATGGTGATCAACAAATTAAACTAATGGGTGCATGACTGTCGGCTAAGTTAGCACATGGAAATTGAAGCCGCACGTTGCCAGTGCGTCAATAAAATAAAAATACATATACTGCCAGAGCCATGCTGGAGTCAGAGTACAATAGGCATAAAAGCCTAGGATTGATTGTGGCAGATGCATCCACAGATAGTCCCATATGAATCGTCAGTGTGTCAGTATATCAGACATGTGAAAGCTGGTCGGCCAATCCTTGACTTTTAGTCCTGGTGCGGTGGTCCAGTGGAAAGATGCCTGGTTGCTGATGCTATGCGGAGTTGCAGAATGGCGGTTCGATCCCCCGACCGGGAGATGGTGATCAACAAATTAAACTAATGGGTGCATGACTGTCGGCTAAGTTAGCACATGGAAATTGAAGCCGCACGTTGCCAGTGCGTCAATAAAATAAAAATACATATACTGCCAGAGCCGTGCTGGAGTCAGAGTACAATAGGCATAAAAGCCTAGGATTGATTGTGGCAGATGCATCCACAGATAGTCCCATATGAATCGTCAGTGTGTCAGTATATCAGACATGTGAAAGCTGGTCGGCCAATCCTTGACTTTTAGTCCTGGTGCGGTGGTCCAGTGGAAAGATGCCTGGTTGCTGATGCTATGCGGAGTTGCAGAATGGCGGTTCGATCTCCCGACCGGGAGACGGTGATCAACAAATTAAACTAATGGGTGCATGACTGTCGGCTAAGTTAGCACATGGAAATTGAAGCCGCACGTTGCCAGTGCGTCAATAAAATAAAAATACATATACTGCCAGAGCCGTGCTGGAGTCAGAGTACAATAGGCATAAAAGCCTAGGATTGATTGTGGCAGATGCATCCACAGATAGTCCCATATGAATCGTCAGTGTGTCAGTATATCAGACATGTGAAAGCTGGTCGGTCAATCCTTGACTTTTAGTCTTGGTGCGGTGGTCCAGTGGAAAGATGCCTGGTTGCTGATGCTATGCGGAGTTGCAGAATGGCAGTTCGATCCCCCGACCAGGAGATGGTGATCAACAAATTAAACTAATGGGTGCATGACTGTCGGCTAAGTTAGCACATGGAAATTGAAGCCGCACGTTGCCAGTGCATCAATAAAATAAAAATACATATACTGCCAGAGCCGTGCTGGAGTCAGAGTACAATAGGCATAAAAGCCTAGGATTGATTGTGGCAGATGCATCCACAGATAGTCCCATATGAATCGTCAGTGGGTCAGTACATCAGACATGTGAAAGCTGGTCGGCCAATCCTTGACTTTTAGTCTTGGTGCGGTGGTCCAGTGGAAAGATGCCTGGTTGCTGATGCTATGCGGAGTTGCAGAATGGCGGTTTGATCCCCCGACCGGGAGATGGTGATCAACAAATTAAACTAATGGGTGCATGACTGTCGGCTAAGTTAGCACATGGAAATTGAAGCCGCACGTTGCCAGTGCGTCAATGAAATAAAAATACATATACTGCCAGAGCCGTGCTGGAATCAGAGTACAATAGGCATAAAAGCCTAGTATTGATTGTGGCAGATGCATCCACAGATAGTCCCATATGAATCGTCAGTGTGTCAGTATATCAGACATGTGAAAGCTGGTCGGCCAATCCTTGACTTTTAGTCTTGGTGTGGTGGTCCAGTGGAAAGATGCCTGGTTGCTGATGCTATGCGGAGTTGCAGAATGGCGGTTCGATCCCCCGACCAGGAGATGGTGATCAACTAATTAAACTAATGGGTGCATGACTGTCGGCTAAGTTAGCACATGGAAATTGAAGCAGCGCGTTGCCAGTGCGTCAATAAAATAAAAATACATATACTGCCAGAGCCGTGCTGGAGTCAGAGTACAATAGGCATAAAAGCCTAGGATTGATTGTGGCAGATGCATCCACAGATAGTCCCATATGAATCGTCAGTGTGTCAGTATATCAGACATGTGAAAGCTGGTCGGCCAATCCTTGACTTTTAGTCTTGGTGCGGTGGTCCAGTGGAAAGATGCCTGGTTGCTGATGCTATGCGGAGTTGCAGAATGGCGGTTCGATCCCCTGACCGGGAGATGGTGATCAACAAATTAAACTAATGGGTGCATGACTGTCGGCTAAGTTAGCACATGGAAATTGAAGCCGCACGTTGCCAGTGCGTCAATAAAATAAAAATACATATACTGCCAGAGCCGTGCTGGAGTCAGAGTACAATAGGCATAAAAGCCTAGGAGTGATTGTGGCAGATGCATCCACAGATAGTCCCATATGAATCGTCAGTGTCTCAGTATATCAGACATGTGAAAGCTGGTCGGCCAATCCTTAACTTTTAGTCTTGGTGCGGTGGTCCAGTGGAAAGATGCCTGGTTGCTGATGCTATGCGGAGTTGCAGAATGGCGGTTCGATCCCCCGACCGGGAGATGGTGATCAACAAATTAAACTAATGGGTGCATGACTGTCGGCTAAGTTAGCACATGGAAATTGAAGCCGCACGTTGCCAGTGCGTCAATGAAATAAAAATACATATACTGCCAGAGCCGTGCTGGAGTCAGAGTACAATAGGCATAAAAGCCTAGGATTGATTGTGGCAGATGCATCCACAGATAGTCCCATATGAATCGTCAGTGTGTCAGTATATCAGACATGTGAAAGCTGGTCGGCCAATCCTTGACTTTTAGTCTTGGTGCGGTGGTCCAGTGGAAAGATGCCTGGTTGCTGATGCTATGCGGAGTTGCAGAATGGCGGTTCGATCCCCCGACCGGGAGATGGTGATCAACAAATTAAACTAATGGGTGCATGACTGTCGGCTAAGTTAGCACATGGAAATTGAAGCCGCACGTTGCCAGTGCGTCAATAAAATATAAATACATACACTGCCAGAGCCGTGCTGGAGTCAGAGTACAATAGGCATAAAAGCCTAGGATTGATTGTGGCAGATGCATCCACAGATAGTCCCATATGGATCGTCAGTGTGTCAGTATATCAGACATGTGAAAGCTGGTCGGCCAATCCTTGACTTTTAGTCTTGGTGCGGTGGTCCAGAGGAAAGATGCCTGGTTGCTGATGCTATGCGGAGTTGCAGAATGGCAGTTCGATCCCCCGACCAGGAGATGGTGATCAACAAATTAAACTAATGGGTGCATGACTGTCGGCTAAGTTAGCACATGGAAATTGAAGCCGCACGTTGCCAGTGCGTCAATAAAATAAAAATATAAGTTAGCACATGGAAATTGAAGCCGCACGTTGCCAGTGCGTCAATGAAATAAAAATACATATACTGCCAGAGCCGTGCTGGAGTCAGAGTACAATAGGCATAAAAGCCTAGGATTGATTGTGGCAGATGCATCCACAGATAGTCCCATATGAATCGTCAGTGTGTCAGTATATCAGACATGTGAAAGCTGGTCGGCCAATCCTTGACTTTTAGTCTTGGTGCGGTGGTCCAGTGGAAAGATGCCTGGTTGCTGATGCTATGCGGAGTTGCAGAATGGCGGTTCGATCCCCCGACCGGGAGATGGTGATCAACAAATTAAACTAATGGGTGCATGACTGTCGGCTAAGTTAGCACATGTAAATTGAAGCCGCACGTTGCCAGTGCGTCAATAAAATAAAAATACATACACTGCCAGAGCCGTGTTGGAGTCAGAGTACAATAGGCATAAAAGCCTAGGATTGATTGTTGCAGATGCATCCACAGATAGTCCCATATGGATCGTCAGTGTGTCAGTATATCAGACATGTGAAAGCTGGTCGGCCAATCCTTGACTTTTAGTCTTGGTGCGGTGGTCCAGTGGAAAGATGCCTGGTTGCTGATGCTATGCGGAGTTGCAGAATGGCGGTTCGATTCCCCGACCGGGAGATGGTGATCAACAAATTAAACTAATGGGTGCATGACTGTCGGCTAAGTTAGCACATGGAAATTGAAGCCGCACGTTGCCAGTGCATTAATAAAGTAAAAATACATATACTGCAAGAGCCGTGCTGGAGTCAGAGTACAATAGGCATAAAAGCCTAGGAGTGATTGTGGCAGATGCATCCACAGATAGTCCCATATGAATCGCCAGTGTGTCAGTATATCAGACATGTGAAAGCTGTTCGGCCAATCCTTGACTTTTAGTCTTGGTGCGGTGGTCCGGTGGAAAGATGCCTGGTTGCTGATGCTATGCAGAGTTGCAGAATGGCGGCTCGATCCCCCGACCGGGAGATGGTGATCAACAAATTAAACTAATGGGTGCATGACTGTCGGCTAAGTTAGCACATGGAAATTGAAGCCGCACATTGCCAGTGCGTCAATAAAATAAAAATACATACACTGCCAGAGCCGTGCTGGAGTCAGAGTACAATAGGCATAAAAGCCTAGGATTGATTGTGGTAGATGCATCCACAGATAGTCCCATATGGATCGTCAGTGTGTCAGTATATCAGACATGTGAAAGCTGGTCGGCCAATCCTTGACTTTTAGTCTTGGTGTGGTGGTCCAGTGGAAAGATGCCTGGTTGCTGATGCTATGCGGAGTTGCAGAATGGCGGTTCGATCCCCCGACCGGGAGATGGTGATCAACAAATTAAACTAATGGGTGCATGACTGTCGGCTAATTTAGCACATGGAAATTGAAGCCGCACGTTGCCAGTGCATCAATAAAATAAAAATACATATACTGCCAGAGCCGTGCTGGAGTCAGAGTACAATAGGCATAAAAGCCTAGGATTGATTGTGGCAGATGCATCCACAGATAGTCCCATATGAATCGTCAGTGTGTCAGTACATCAGACATGTGAAAGCTGGTCGGCCAATCCTTGACTTTTAGTCTTGGTGCGGTGGTCCAGTGGAAAGATGCCTGGTTGCTGATGCTATGTGGAGTTGCAGAATGGCGGTTTGATCCCCCGACCGGGAGATGGTGATCAACAAATTAAACTAATGGGTGCATGACTGTCGGCTAAGTTAGCACATGGAAATTGAAGCCGCACGTTGCCAGTGCATCAATGAAATAAAAATACATATACTGCCAGAGCCGTGCTGGAATCAGAGTACAATAGGCATAAAAGCCTAGGATTGATTGTGGCAGATGCATCCACAGATAGTCCCATATGAATCGTCAGTGTGTCAGTATATCAGACATGTGAAAGCTGGTCGGCCAATCCTTGACTTTTAGTCTTGGTGTGGTGGTCCAGTGGAAAGATGCCTGGTTGCTGATGCTATGCGGAGTTGCAGAATGGCGGTTCGATCCCCCGAAAAGGAGATGGTGATCAACTAATTAAACTAATGGGTGCATGACTGTCGGCTAAGTTAGCACATGGAAATTGAAGCAGCGCGTTGCCAGTGCGTCAATAAAATAAAAATACATATACTGCCAGAGCTGTGCTGGAGTCAGAGTACAATAGGCATAAAAGCCTAGGATTGATTGTGGCAGATGCATCCACAGATAGTCCCATATGAATCGTCAGTGTGTCAGTATATCAGACATGTGAAAGCTGGTCGGCCAATCCTTGACTTTTAGTCTTGGTGCGGTGGTCCAGTGGAAAGATGCCTGGTTGCTGATGCTATGCAGAGTTGCAGAATGGCGGTTTGATCCCCTGACCGGGAGATGGTGATCAACAAATTAAACTAATGGGTGCATGACTGTCGGCTAAGTTAGCACATGGAAATTGAAGCCGCACGTTGCCAGTGCGTCAATAAAATAAAAATACATATACTGCCAGAGCCGTGCTGGAGTCAGAGTACAATAGGCATAAAAGCCTAGGATTGATTGTGGCAGATGCATCCACAGATAGTCCATTATGAATCGTCAGTGTGTCAGTATATCAGACATTTGAAAGCTGGTCGGCCAATCCTTGACTTTTAGTCTTGGTGCGGTGGTCCAGTGGAAAGATGCCTGGTTGCTGATGCTATGCGGAGTTGCAGAATGGCGGTTCGATCCCCTGACCGGGAGATGGTGATCAACAAATTAAACTAATGGGTGCATGACTGTCGGCTAAGTTAGCACATGGAAATTGAAGCCGCACGTTGCCAGTGCGTCAATAAAATAAAAATACATATACTGCCAGAGCCGTGCTGGAGTCAGAGTACAATAGGCATAAAAGCCTAGGAGTGATTGTGGCAGATGCATCCACAGATAGTCCCATATGAATCGTCAGTGTGTCAGTATATCAGACATGTGAAAGCTGGTCGGCCAATCCTTAACTTTTAGTCTTGGTGCGGTGGTCCAGTGGAAAGATGCCTGGTTGCTGATGCTATGCGGAGTTGCAGAATGGCGGTTCGATCCCCCGACCGGGAGATGGTGATCAACAAAGTAAACTAATGGGTGCATGTCTGTCGGCTAAGTTAGCACATGGAAATTGAAGCCGCACGTTGCCAGTGCATCAATAAAATAAAAATACATACACTGCCAGAGCCGTGCTGGTGTCAGAGTACAATAGGCATAAAAGCCTAGGATTGATTGTGGCAGATGCATCCACAGATAGTCCCATATGAATCGTCAGTGTGTCAGTACATCAGACATGTGAAAGCTGGTCGGCCAATCCTTGACTTTTAGTCTTGGTGCGGTGGTCCAGTGGAAAGATGCCTGGTTGCTGATGCTATGCGGAGTTGCAGAATGGCGGTTTGATCCCCCGACCGGGAGATGGTGATCAACAAATTAAACTAATGGGTGCATGACTGTCGGCTAAGTTAGCACATGGAAATTGAAGCCGCACGTTGCCAGTGCGTCAATGAAATAAAAATACATATACTGCCAGAGCAGTGCTGGAATCAGAGTACAATAGGCATAAAAGCCTAGTATTGATTGTGGCAGATGCATCCACAGATAGTCCCATATGAATCGTCAGTGTGTCAGTATATCAGACATGTGAAAGCTGGTCGGCCAATCCTTGACTTTTAGTCTTGGTGCGGTGGTCCAGTGGAAAGATGCCTGGTTGCTGATGCTATGCGGAGTTGCAGAATGGCGGTTTGATCCCCCGACCGGGAGATGGTGATCAACAAATTAAACTAATGGGTGCATGACTGTCGGCTAAGTTAGCACATGGAAATTGAAGCCGCACGTTGCCAGTGCGTCAATGAAATAAAAATACATATACTGCCAGAGCCGTGCTGGAATCAGAGTACAATAGGCATAAAAGCCTAGTATTGATTGTGGCAGATGCATCCACAGATAGTCCCATATGAATCGTCAGTGTGTCAGTACATCAGACATGTGAAAGCTGGTCGGCCAATCCTTGACTTTTAGTCTTGGTGCGGTGGTCCAGTGGAAAGATGCCTGGTTGCTGATGCTATGCGGAGTTGCAGAATGGCGGTTTGATCCCCCGACCGGGAGATGGTGATCAACAAATTAAACTAATGGGTGCATGACTGTCGGCTAAGTTAGCACATGGAAATTGAAGCCGCACGTTGCCAGTGCGTCAATGAAATAAAAATACATATACTGCCAGAGCCGTGCTGGAATCAGAGTACAATAGGCATAAAAGCCTAGTATTGATTGTGGCAGATGCATCCACAGATAGTCCCATATGAATCGTCAGTGTGTCAGTATATCAGACATGTGAAAGCTGGTCGGCCAATCCTTGACTTTTAGTCTTGGTGTGGTGGTCCAGTGGAAAGATGCCTGGTTGCTGATGCTATGCGGAGTTGCAGAATGGCGGTTCGATCCCCCGACCAGGAGATGGTGATCAACTAATTAAACTAATGGGTGCATGACTGTCGGCTAAGTTAGCACATGGAAATTGAAGCAGCGCGTTGCCAGTGCGTCAATAAAATAAAAATACATATACTGCCAGAGCCGTGCTGGAGTCAGAGTACAATAGGCATAAAAGCCTAGGATTGATTGTGGCAGATGCATCCACAGATAGTCCCATATGAATCGTCAGTGTGTCAGTATATCAGACATGTGAAAGCTGGTCGGCCAATCCTTGACTTTTAGTCTTGGTGCGGTGGTCCAGTGGAAAGATGCCTGGTTGCTGATGCTATGCGGAGTTGCAGAATGGCGGTTCGATCCCCTGACCGGGAGATGGTGATCAACAAATTAAACTAATGGGTGCATGACTGTCGGCTAAGTTAGCACATGGAAATTGAAGCCGCACGTTGCCAGTGCGTCAATAAAATAAAAATACATATACTTCCAGAGCCGTGCTGGAGTCAGAGTACAATAGGCATAAAAGCCTAGGATTGATTGTGGCAGATGCATCCACAGATAGTCCCATATGAATCGTCAGTGTGTCAGTATATCAGACATGTGAAAGCTGGTCGGCCAATCCTTGACTTTTAGTCTTGGTGCGGTGGTCCAGTGGAAAGATGCCTGGTTGCTGATGCTATGCGGAGTTGCAGAATGGCGGTTCGATCCCCCGACCGGGAGATGGTGATCAACAAATTAAACTAATGGGTGCATGACTGTCGGCTAAGTTAGCACATGGAAATTGAAGCCGCACGTTGCCAGTGCGTCAATAAAATATAAATACATACACTGCCAGAGCCGTGCTGGAGTCAGAGTACAATAGGCATAAAAGCCTAGGATTGATTGTGGCAGATGCATCCACAGATAGTCCCATATGGATCGTCAGTGTGTCAGTATATCAGACATGTGAAAGCTGGTCGGCCAATCCTTGAC
Source organism: Chaetoderma sp. LZ-2023a (assembly GCA_034401795.1). NCBI lineage: Eukaryota > Metazoa > Mollusca > Caudofoveata > Chaetodermatida > Chaetodermatidae > Chaetoderma > Chaetoderma sp. LZ-2023a. The sequence continues at coordinate 3,275 of JAVVLW010000133.1, read as the reverse complement.
TTTTAGTCTTGGTGCGGTGGTCCAGAGGAAAGATGCCTGGTTGCTGATGCTATGCGGAGTTGCAGAATGGCAGTTCGATCCCCCGACCAGGAGATGGTGATCAACAAATTAAACTAATGGGTGCATGACTGTCGGCTAAGTTAGCACATGGAAATTGAAGCCGCACGTTGCCAGTGCGTCAATAAAATAAAAATATAAGTTAGCACATGGAAATTGAAGCCGCACGTTGCCAGTGCGTCAATGAAATAAAAATACATATACTGCCAGAGCCGTGCTGGAGTCAGAGTACAATAGGCATAAAAGCCTAGGATTGATTGTGGCAGATGCATCCACAGATAGTCCCATATGAATCGTCAGTGTGTCAGTATATCAGACATGTGAAAGCTGGTCGGCCAATCCTTGACTTTTAGTCTTGGTGCGGTGGTCCAGTGGAAAGATGCCTGGTTGCTGATGCTATGCGGAGTTGCAGAATGGCGGTTCGATCCCCCGACCGGGAGATGGTGATCAACAAATTAAACTAATGGGTGCATGACTGTCGGCTAAGTTAGCACATGTAAATTGAAGCCGCACGTTGCCAGTGCGTCAATAAAATAAAAATACATACACTGCCAGAGCCGTGTTGGAGTCAGAGTACAATAGGCATAAAAGCCTAGGATTGATTGTTGCAGATGCATCCACAGATAGTCCCATATGGATCGTCAGTGTGTCAGTATATCAGACATGTGAAAGCTGGTCGGCCAATCCTTGACTTTTAGTCTTGGTGCGGTGGTCCAGTGGAAAGATGCCTGGTTGCTGATGCTATGCAGAGTTGCAGAATGGCGGTTCGATTCCCCGACCGGGAGATGGTGATCAACAAATTAAACTAATGGGTGCATGACTGTCGGCTAAGTTAGCACATGGAAATTGAAGCCGCACGTTGCCAGTGCATTAATAAAGTAAAAATACATATACTGCAAGAGCCGTGCTGGAGTCAGAGTACAATAGGCATAAAAGCCTAGGAGTGATTGTGGCAGATGCATCCACAGATAGTCCCATATGAATCGCCAGTGTGTCAGTATATCAGACATGTGAAAGCTGTTCGGCCAATCCTTGACTTTTAGTCTTGGTGCGGTGGTCCGGTGGAAAGATGCCTGGTTGCTGATGCTATGCAGAGTTGCAGAATGGCGGCTCGATCCCCCGACCGGGAGATGGTGATCAACAAATTAAACTAATGGGTGCATGACTGTCGGCTAAGTTAGCACATGGAAATTGAAGCCGCACATTGCCAGTGTGTCAATAAAATAAAAATACATACACTGCCAGAGCCGTGCTGGAGTCAGAGTACAATAGGCATAAAAGCCTAGGATTGATTGTGGCAGATGCATCCACAGATAGTCCCATATGGATCGTCAGTGTGTCAGTATATCAGACATGTGAAAGCTGGTCGGCCAATCCTTGACTTTTAGTCTTGGTGTGGTGGTCCAGTGGAAAGATGCCTGGTTGCTGATGCTATGCGGAGTTGCAGAATGGCGGTTCGATCCCCCGACCGGGAGATGGTGATCAACAAATTAAACTAATGGGTGCATGACTGTCGGCTAATTTAGCACATGGAAATTGAAGCCGCACGTTGCCAGTGCATCAATAAAATAAAAATACATATACTGCCAGAGCCGTGCTGGAGTCAGAGTACAATAGGCATAAAAGCCTAGGATTGATTGTGGCAGATGCATCCACAGATAGTCCCATATGAATCGTCAGTGTGTCAGTACATCAGACATGTGAAAGCTGGTCGGCCAATCCTTGACTTTTAGTCTTGGTGCGGTGGTCCAGTGGAAAGATGCCTGGTTGCTGATGCTATGTGGAGTTGCAGAATGGCGGTTTGATCCCCCGACCGGGAGATGGTGATCAACAAATTAAACTAATGGGTGCATGACTGTCGGCTAAGTTAGCACATGGAAATTGAAGCCGCACGTTGCCAGTGCATCAATGAAATAAAAATACATATACTGCCAGAGCCGTGCTGGAATCAGAGTACAATAGGCATAAAAGCCTAGGATTGATTGTGGCAGATGCATCCACAGATAGTCCCATATGAATCGTCAGTGTGTCAGTATATCAGACATGTGAAAGCTGGTCGGCCAATCCTTGACTTTTAGTCTTGGTGTGGTGGTCCAGTGGAAAGATGCCTGGTTGCTGATGCTATGCGGAGTTGCAGAATGGCGGTTCGATCCCCCGAAAAGGAGATGGTGATCAACTAATTAAACTAATGGGTGCATGACTGTCGGCTAAGTTAGCACATGGAAATTGAAGCAGCGCGTTGCCAGTGCGTCAATAAAATAAAAATACATATACTGCCAGAGCCGTGCTGGAGTCAGAGTACAATAGGCATAAAAGCCTAGGATTGATTGTGGCAGATGCATCCACAGATAGTCCCATATGAATCGTCAGTGTGTCAGTATATCAGACATGTGAAAGCTGGTCGGCCAATCCTTGACTTTTAGTCTTGGTGCGGTGGTCCAGTGGAAAGATGCCTGGTTGCTGATGCTATGCGGAGTTGCAGAATGGCGGTTTGATCCCCTGACCGGGAGATGGTGATCAACAAATTAAACTAATGGGTGCATGACTGTCGGCTAAGTTAGCACATGGAAATTGAAGCCGCACGTTGCCAGTGCGTCAATAAAATAAAAATACATATACTGCCAGAGCCGTGCTGGAGTCAGAGTACAATAGGCATAAAAGCCTAGGATTGATTGTGGCAGATGCATCCACAGATAGTCCATTATGAATCGTCAGTGTGTCAGTATATCAGACATTTGAAAGCTGGTCGGCCAATCCTTGACTTTTAGTCTTGGTGCGGTGGTCCAGTGGAAAGATGCCTGGTTGCTGATGCTATGCGGAGTTGCAGAATGGCGGTTCGATCCCCTGACCGGGAGATGGTGATCAACAAATTAAACTAATGGGTGCATGACTGTCGGCTAAGTTAGCACATGGAAATTGAAGCCGCACGTTGCCAGTGCGTCAATAAAATAAAAATACATATACTGCCAGAGCCGTGCTGGAGTCAGAGTACAATAGGCATAAAAGCCTAGGAGTGATTGTGGCAGATGCATCCACAGATAGTCCCATATGAATCGTCAGTGTGTCAGTATATCAGACATGTGAAAGCTGGTCGGCCAATCCTTAACTTTTAGTCTTGGTGCGGTGGTCCAGTGGAAAGATGCCTGGTTGCTGATGCTATGCGGAGTTGCAGAATGGCGGTTCGATCCCCCGACCGGGAGATGGTGATCAACAAAGTA
>JAVVLW010000132.1:60000-93000 GCA_034401795.1 Chaetoderma sp. LZ-2023a | reverse complement strand
TTAGCATTATGATGTTAGTCACTATACAGGCCTGTCCTTTAATCGACAAAATATCATCCACTTGCGATATTACTGAATCTTTGTGCAACTTGAACAATGTCCATGTGTGAACAATGATTTGCCATACAACACCGATGTGTAAAAAATATGTGTGTATAGGTGCCTAATACACGCAGTAGTAGGTGCCTATGCTCCCTATGGTATTATTTCGAATAGTAATCTGACAGGAATTGACAACCGCTTCCCGGTGTGACGTTGCAACTTTAGCTTGATAGCTGAAAACGTTTGGTTGTCAAGATGGTTGCTATGTGCTTATCTCAGCTTTGGCTGGGCCGATTTAAAAAATTGTAATAGTATTTTGCTCTTAGTAAAGGAGACTATATATTATGATTGTCAAGTTAATCAGAGCAATCGGGTAGCTAGAGCAATCGGGTAGCTAGAGCAATCAGGTAGCTAATCCTCACAACAGCTTTAAGCCTATAAAAGAATACAATTTTGACAATTTTATTTTCAAGCATTCTAGTGTGAATATGCACCTTTAAGAGAATGTAGACCTTTGCAATAAGAGCTCTTCTGCGCCTTTTAGAAATGGGCGCCTCTGTAGCTAATTAATATACGTGTATATTATATAAGGACACATGTGTTTCCAGATTAAAGCTTTACGCTGTGTCTGTGTGTGTGTGTGTGTGTGTGCGCGCGCTGTGTGTGTGCGTGCAGAGTTGCCTTTATGCGTCCTTTTGCGCGTATATACGCATAAAAATGGCAGAGGGACGCATAAAGATTACCCCTCTTCGTCCCCGAGGACGCACGAGGGACGCAGTGAAAATGTGTAACGGAAACTGATAACTTTGTGTGTGCTTAATTATCGATTATATTATCGTGTGTGTATATTTATTTGTGCATGTTTTTACTTTAAAAGATATACCTAATGTATTGTGTGTTCAATTAGAACGAACTTACTGCATTGTTTAAGACTATGATTTGTTGTATGTTTTCTTGCACAGCTCAAAGTTGTTAATGCCCATAAATAAGATTCAACCATCACATTTAATTGTAAACACAATCCCCAAATCATCCTTAGTATTCCATTTGATCTAATTTTTTTATATAAATAATGAGTTTACAAGCCCGATGTTAGTCGCCTTGTTTGGCCTTCAAATTGCAAAAATACCCGCCATGTTTCTGTCAGTTGTGCTAAATGTCAGTGTGACGTGTCAGTATTTTATTGGATAACAGCGGAATCTCCCTCTAGAGGAACTCACGCTTGAGAAATTCAATACAACTGATCAAGCGTATACAGACGTGTCCGGGCGTCTTAACCCTTTCACAGCTCAGAACATTGGACAGATCGCAAAGTTGTTATCACTAATATGCTGAATATTTTGAAATTAATTTGCGCATGCCTACTTGTCTAAAGCAGCACCGACTTACAGGCAAAATATTTTTTTTCTATTTACTTATCAAAATATCTAAATGGATGGAGGAATATATGGAAGATATTGTGATATCTTTTACATTTGAATGGTCATTTGACGGATTAACGGCGGTGTCTTTATGTTGCTGTTTGAATAACGGTGTCAATACGCGCTGTAAGCCGTCTTTTATTTAGCAATAGTGGCTGATTGATTGACTGATGGATTAGTGTTTATAATGTTTAACAATACTCGATCGGTAGGTGTTCCCAATTTCTCGACTAAAAAGCTCATCCCAGCAGCGATGTTCAACGATATCGTCGATCTACAGGTAGGCATACGTTAAAATATAGATTTTTTTCCAAACGGCGTATAGCTCAAAGCTCTGCGATACAAGCGTCTTTATTGGATACACGCTAATGCGTTATCTATGCTTCAACCAATCAGCAATCGCGTTACATAGTTACTCCCTATGAATTAGACATATCCGGTTATTGGCTGATATATTTTCACTAATTACGCATTGTAATCTGATTTATACAGATTATTTTTGATAAATTATTGTTTTGTCTGATCTTAGCCTATGTATTCCACTATATTTAGTCATTCCAGTTACATTATAAAAATACACGCGCATTATATCGAAGTAGGTCAAGTCGTCCTTGAGCAAACTCGCCCAAGATTTCGTAATTTATCAATTCGTCCAAAGTCAAGTTATGGTTTTATAGAAAAACTAATGCTTTGGAAATGTTAATCATACAAGGTTGTCAATGTAGGTTGGTTGGTTTATCAGACAACAAACAAGTACAGTGCTTTAAGTTATTGTTTATTGACATGTAGTTCAAATGTTATTAGTTAAATATACAATGACCATTTCAATAGAAAAACTGTTTAGAGCCAGTCATTACAGTGTTAAACTTTCAAAAATAGGTATTTTGGTGATCTACAATAGTGGCCAAAAGTGTTAAGTGCTAAAGGTTAATAAACTATGCATAGTTAATATTCTCTATATATACATTAACAGTATTTACACAATGTCATAACTAGTGCTTTCAACATGTTTAATAAAGTGCTTTATAATTAGATAAATGTGTTGTGTTTATTTTAATAAAAAACATGGGATCCCATATTTCAGATGAGGACCCCATGGGACCCCCATATTTTACAGTGGGACCCCCAAATCTGAGAGAGTGGGGTCCATGGGACCCCCAAAAGTCAGATGTTGTGGGTAACACTGTGCGTGGTGTATAAATAATGTGTGATGCTTAATCCGCTGGAATGTATGTGTACTGCGATGCAAACATATTCAGGTGACGATTTTGAAACCAATTTATCTGGCAGCAATAGCTTCCTGACAAATTAGTTTCAAAATATTTATTTTGTGAAAATTATTGTGTTTCTCATAATACAAATATACATTAATGCACAGGCACTTGTATCAGGGCTTGAGTACCTTTAAAGCCTCTTCAGGGATAGAGTACCTTTAAAACCGATTGGGACACGCCCCCTAACCAGACGCGACACACCCATATTCATCACCTACACACAATCTTTGGTGGGGGGTTTCTCAAAACATATTACTACAACATTATGCCTTGACTATCCATCGGACGTCACTTACATCCTCACAGATTTAAACTAAAGTAGCGAAAAATTACTGAAAATCACGCGAACTAAGTAACTCGGCACACGAATGAAGGCGAATATCGCCACTTTAATCGATTCACTGGACCCGTACGCGGTACGTATGGCTCGCTTCGTTGTATAATGAAGACGCTTGAACAGCTTTGATACAACACAATTCAAAAATTACACAAAAGTCCTCAAATAATGAAGAAATCATCAAAAATACTCACAAAACAGTGGACAGATCAGGAATTCTTACGGGAATATGCATTAAACCGTGACGTCATCAATTCGTGCACACTTTACAAAGGTGATATGAGAGACGCTTTCTGATTGGTTTATTGCCTGTCATCGGGCATGGTGAGGATTTTAGATCGACATTATGTTCTAAACTAAAGGCGGTCAATTGGTAGTTGTAACTTTGATTGATATGTTGTGTAGGAGCAGTAGCAGCAGCAGTAGTAGCAGCAGGAGCAGCAGCAGGCAGGGTGGTCTTGGTTGCGCAGCAGCAACAGCAGAAATTGGCAGCAGCAGCAGCAGCAACAGCGGGCAGCAGCTGGCAGTAGTAGCAGTTGGCAGCAGCACCAACACGGCATTTCGTCTATTTGGGGATGCAATTCGATCATGAGAAGGGCATGATATATCCATCGGAGTCCAGGATGGATTCTCTGAAATCCATTCTCAAGAGCATTCGAGTGGGAAACCACATTCAGACAAGGAGGTTTCTTCAGATGCTGGGAATGATGGTCTCCATGGAGCAGGTTATTCCGTACGCTGCTCTAATGCAAAGACCTATCCAGTTGTATCTGATGGCTCTCTGGAAACAGAAGACAGACCTTCTATCCAAGCTGATTTTGGAGCTGATCATATCGCATCTCACATGGTGGAAGGAGCCTCAGAATGTCCTAGTAGGAGTTTTGCTTCACCAACCCCACTCCCAGCTGTCCGTCTACACGGATGCATTGCTGGAGGTGTGGGGGCCTGGGAGAACATCAGGTCTCGGGTACATAGACTCTTCAAAAGAGTCAGCTGCATATCAATCCGTTAGAGATGATGGCAGTAGAACTGGCACCGGAGAAATTTCTTCCAGAAGTCAGGGCCAAGGTGATATTGATATAGTCAGACAATTCGACAGTAGTATCATACATAAATTGCCAAGGCGGGACCAAGTCTCCAGCGCTGTGTATAAAGGTGTGGAACTTGATTCAATGGTGCAAGAATTACTCAGTTGTTTTGAAAGCAGCTCCCATAACGGCGATTGAACATTCTGGCGGATGCTTTGTCTCGCAGACAGAATTCTGCCAACAGAATGTTCTCTCAACCCTCCGATTCTACAAAGGATCTTCGAGCATTGGGGCAAACCCAACGTGGACCTATTCGCCACAAGGGAAAAAGCTCAAATCATGACTTGTGTATCGCCGAGTCCAGATCCAAATGCTGTCAATACAGACACTAGCGATGCGCAGGAAAGGGATACATGCATACTCGTATCCACCCACCATCCTTCTGAAGGTGCTGAGAAAGATTGGAGTAGAACCATATCTAGTTCTGCTGATAGCGCCATATTGGCCCAGCAAGGCGTGGTTCACAGGGCTTCTGGAGCTATTGGTGCAGAATCCAGTGCAGCTGCCCGAGATTCCGAACATAATCTCGAACATAATCTCTCAGGCCAAGGGCCGCTTCCTACATCAGCGGCCCGAAATGTTCAAATTGACTACGTAGATGTTATCAAACAATGTTCCACGCCGGAAAGCTTTTCTCAACAAGTCATGTAACAACAAGGTTAACAAATTTGCTGAATGGTCTAAAGGGAAGTATTTCGATCCCTTTCATGCAACTGTTCAGCAAATGGCAGACTCTCTGTGAGCTATTCCATTCTAGTTTAGCTCCCATTACGGTCGCTGGATACAAGTCGTCTTTGGCATCAGTTATCCCTTGTTTAGCCAACAGTGAAAGTCCAGAAGTGGCCCAGTTAAACGTGATGGTGAAGGGAATGAGCAATCTCCGACCAAGTCAACCAGTTATCATGCCAGCCTGGACTCTATCTTTGGTGCTTAATTTGCTAACCAAGCATCCGTTCGAACAAATGGGTTCGGTTAGCCTTAAGCATTTGACTCTGAAGGGGGTCTATCTGCTGCCAGCTTCCTCACCTCGAAGACGTAGTGAGATCCATATGCTTTCAGCAGAGAGTGACTGATTTGGTGTCTCTGGAGATGGTCTGTGACTGCTCCTGAGAGCAGAATTCCTTACAAAGAATCAAGCTTTGAAGTTTCCCATTCCCGGCAAACCGATCTTTACCCGGCATGATCATGATGCCAGTGCCTGGTGCCCTACTATATGAGGGATATGTCAGACTCGGCCAATTCACTCGCCTTACCAGTTAATCCGAAGCTATTTAGACCACACTGTCCTTTCTCCAATTAGTAGCATTACTGCTTTATTAGAGACATGGCCAAGTGAGCTTATGCCGTGGTGACCGTCCGGCGTCTGTCTGGTGTCCGGCAACTTTTTCTTTAAACGACTTCTCAAGAACTACTGGACCAATTTCAATTATATTTGGCAGGAAGCATCCTTAGGGCAAGGGGATCTAAGTTTGTTGAAACGAAGACGATTGGCCAATTTGGCTGACGGCCATCTTGGATTAGGCCGATTTTGGGAAACGTGTTTAAAAATCTCCAAAAACTGCTTGGTGAAATATGATCTAGGGTAAGAGCTGAACTAACTTTGTTCAAGGGAACTTGATTTGTCAAATGGTCTGGCAGCCATCTTGGTTGACCTAGTTTTAACGAAAATGACTTCTCCAGAACCGCTGAATGGATCGGGTCGAAATTTGGCAGATATGATTAGGTACTAAGGGCCATTAAAGTTTGTTCAAGGGAAGTTGATCCGTCGAAAAACATGGCTGCCGTGGGCCAATCAAAATGTAGCGTGTTTGATGGCCATATTGGATTTTTTATTTTGATGGATTTTGAGGCCAAGATTGTTCAAACAAACCCGATCGGCCAATTTGGCCATTGGCCATCTTGGATTTCGGCCGATTTTTAGCTCACCTGGCCTGAAAGGCCAAGTGAGCTTATGCCGTGGCGACCGTCCATCCATCGTCCATCAACTTTTCCTTTAAACGGCTTCTTCTCAAGAACCTCTGGGCCGATTTCATTTATATTTGGCAGGGAGCATCCTTAGGGCATGGGATCCAAGTTTGTTCAAATGAACCCGATCGGCCAATTTGGCCGGCGGCCATCTTGGAATTAGGCTGATTTTAGGAAATGTCTTTAAAAATCTTCTCCGAAACCGCTTAGGGGAATGATGCAAATCTCATGAAATATGATCTAGGGCAAGAGGTGAACCAAGTTTGTTCAAGGGAACTTGATTGGCCGTATGGTTCGGCGGTCATCTTGGTTGACCTAGTTGTAGCGAAAATGACTTCTCCAGAATCGCTGAAGGGATCAGGCCGAAATTTGGGAGATATGATTATGGCCTAAGGGCCATTAGAGTTTGTTCAAGAGAAGTTGATCCGTGAAAAAACATGGCCGCCGTGGGCCAATCAAAATATAACGTGTTTGGCGGCCATATTGGATTTTTTTATTTGATGGATTTTGAAGCCGAAATTGGTTTTGTATGTGTTTTGCGGTATTCTGATCACAAATTTACAATTTTCAAAACTGTCGGATAAACGGTTTGGTGGCCATCTTGGATCATTTTCCCGCCAAAAGCCCCCATACTAAAGCAATGGGAAATATTTAATGTTTTCTTGAGAACTACCTGGCCGATTTCAATTATATTTCGCAGGAAGCATCCTTATGGCATAGAGATTCAAATTTGTTGAAGCGGAGCCGATCGGCCAATTGGGCAGGTGGCAATATTGGATTTTGGCCGATTTTTAGAAACATCTAAAAATCTTCCCCGAAACCGCGTGGGTGATTGATGCAAACCTTGTGAAAAATGATTTAGAGCAAGAGCTGAACCAAGTTTGTTCAAGGGAACTTGATTGGTCAAATGGTTTGGCGGCCATCTTGGTTGACCTAGTTGTAGCGAAAATGACTTCTTCTCCAGAACCGCTGAAGGGATCGGGACGAAATTTGGCAGATATGATTAGGGACTAAGGGACATTGAAGTTTGTTCACGGGAAGTTGATCCGTCAAAAAACCTGGACAACATGGGCCAATCAAAATATAGCAAGTTTGGTGTCCATATTTGATTTTTTTTTACTTGATGGATTTTGAGGCCGAAATTCGTTTTATATGTGTTTTTGGGTATTCTGATCTCAAATTTGCAATTTTTGGAACTGTCGGATAAATGGTTCGGTCGCCATCTTGTTGATAAAGAGCATTCTAGATGAAATGCCTATGGTCCAGGTGAGCGATACAGGCCCCTTGGGCCTCTTATTAGAAATGTCTTTAAAAATCTTCTTCTCCATAGCCGTTTAAGGGGTCGATTCAGAACTCACAAAATATGATCTAGGGCAAGAGCTAAACCAAGCTTGTTCAAGGGAACTTGATTGACCAAATGGCTCAGTGGCCATCTTGGATGACCTAGTTTTCACAAAAACGACTTCTTCCCCAGAACCGCTGAAGCGATCAGGCCGAAATTTCTAATGTATAATTTGGGACTACGGGCCATTAATGTTTATTCGAGAGAAGTTGATTCATCAAAAAACATGGCCGCAGTGGACCAATCAAAATATAGCATGTTTGGCAGCCATATTGGATTTTTTTATTTGATGGATTTTGAGGCCGATATTGGTTTAATGTAGGTTTTTGGAAGCCGATCGGCCAATTGGGCAGGTGGCCATCTTGGATTTTGGCCGATTTTTAGAAATGTCTAAAAATCTTCAACAAAACCGTTTGAGGATCAATTCAGACCTTATGTAATATGATCTAGGGCAAGAGCTCACCCAAGTGTGTTCAAGGGAACTTGATTGACCAAATGGTTCAGCGGCCTTGGATGACCTCGTTTTCGCAAAAACAACTTCTTCCCCAGAACTGCTGAAGCGATCAGACGGAAAAAAATTTGTTATATATGATTAGGGACTAAGGGCCATTAAAGTTTGTTCAAGAGAAGTTGATCTGTTAAAAAAATTGTGGCCGCTGTGGGCCTATGAATATATAGCGTGGTTGGCGGCCATATTGGATTTTTTTTATTTGATTGATTTTGAGGCCGAAATTGGTTTTATGTATGTTTTGCATATTGTGATTTCAAATTTGCCATTTTAGAGACTGTCGGATAAATGGTTTAGCGGCCATCTTGTATCGTTTACCCGCCAAAATCTCCCATGCTAAAGCAATGGGAAATTTAAAAGTAATTCTCGCCCATCTTAGATTTTGGTCGATTTTTAGAAACGTCTTTAAAAATCTTCTCCAAAACCGCTTAGGGGATCAATTCAAAATGCATGAAATATCATCTACGGCAAGAGCTGCACCAAGTTTGTTCAAGAGAACTCGATTGGCCAAATGGTATGGCGGCCATCTTGGATAGCCTATTTTTTGGCCAAAAACAACTCCAGAACCACTGAGCGGATTGGGACAAAATTGGGGCGATGTGATTAGACACAGAGTGCCATTAAAGTTTTTTCACGGGAAGGAGCTATGTCGAAATATGGCCGAAGTGGACCAATCAAAATGTAGCATGTTTGGCGGCCATATTGGACTTGCAAAAATGTCCACAAACTCATTTAAAAGACTACGCCTAAACCACCCACCAGCAAGTTTGAGAAAAATGCACAGTGGTCCGCGTGAGCGACACAGGCCCCTTGGGCCTCTTGTTAACCCACTTGTCACATTTGTGTTTTCAGGTGAGGCAACATGCTCGCCAGTTCTCTGCCCTTGCGGAAGAAAGGGGAGCGGGCAGTTATGCGAATGTGAGTCGGTCAGTTTACCTGTTGGTCCGCTTTAAAAAGGGTCCTTTGCCAGTTTTAGTCTCATTCTATCTCTAGCATGTCTAGGGGCACTTAAGTCATTTCTGGCTCACCCCTTCCCAACAGGTTACTGACCAAATCTGGTGTTATCAATAAGTAATGTAATGGTAAGTATTGATCGATGGAGAATGAAGGAAATTTCAATTTCCCTTTCTCTGAGATCTAGCAATACTTACCATTACATTACGGACCTGCCTCTCGGCCCCACGGAGGCGAGCCATGCATAATTTCCTCTTGCTTATGCTATGCAAACCCATGGCAGTTCATAGTAAGGGGTACCTGGTTGTTTGGCAGGTACCCGGTTCCAGGAACCGGTAGGAGTTTATGTAAGAGTCTTGGGGCACAACCTCTGAAGTGGTTGTTATCAATAAGTAATGTAATAGTAAGTATTCTTAGATCTCGGAGAACGGGAAATTGAAATTTCCTTCATAATGTCATAGATACATAGACGTGTTCTGCTGGGCCCGTATTCATGGCACCTACTTAGCTCCTAAGAATACGTTCTTAGCGCTACTGTAGGAACGACGTCTTAGTAAAAATCGGTATTCATGGTGTGTTCTTAGGCCTAAGAACATTCTTAAGTCTTTCTTAATTTACGACAGGTACCCCCATGGCGTAAATCCACTAAGAAAGGTCTTAGTGAAAATTTCTTCTTGTTTTATGTATGTTCAGCTACACTACGCTACCCACACTAATTATATTTATATTTCCAATTATTTGAAACAAATGTAGATTGGATACATGTATTATATATACTTGCTTTTGTCTTTTCTCACCATTATGACGTTAAATTGTGACGTCATACTGCGGCAACATGCTACATGCACAGTGCGACAGAATTCATTTGGTGTTGAAATATTGAAGACTAGTTATGACGCCAAACACTTTTAATTTGTTTGATGGGCAAAGCGCACAAAATTATGCTTTCGTATAATTTAAATAAAAGAAAATATATTGTTTGCATATTTTCGAATACTTTAATAGTAAATTTTGCCATGGAAAGTGTGAATGATCGTTGTGATATGATGTCATCGCGTGAATAATATTTTGCTGTCGATGATTCAACCGCTCCTGCACACCATATCAATGAGATACAATTTAGAAGAACATTATAGAGGCTGTTAAACTATAGAAATACGCGTGAGCTAGCGTGTGTGCGTGCGTGAATACATGCATGTCTGCTCATACATGGACATGAAGATGTAGGCCACGTGTATGGCTTTAAATGTTTATAGGCTATGTGTTTGCCTACAGTACAACTCATAAATTTATAGATAACATGCATGTTTCCAAGGCAAAAAGAAAATATGTAGTTGTTAGTAAGAGTTGCTCTGTCGAATATTTTGAACATATTTGGCAGAAATGCATTCTTCCCCACTTATGTTCAAAATAGAGTTGGCATTATTTTTACATTTTAATTTGTTTTGGAAACATTTTAGGTTATTTCTGAGTTGTAGTGTGCAAGTGTAATACGTATTAAATAGTTCCCAATCCATATGGATATAAGTGCCTACGTACACATCAAGCACGCACACGTAAATTGCATATAGGCCTATAGGGTAAGGCCTCATGTGCATGAGTGTGTACACACATATATATATATATATAACGCGCTAATATAGAATTTGCGCTGTTGGTCTTGTGCCATTGACCAATGGCAAATTTGATATCGGCGCGCCAGTTGGTCAGCGGCGCAGGAGACCAATATCAATTGCTATATTTGCGCCGATATGAAACAGTATGAGTTTGCACACATCTCTGATTACCTGCTTGTACCCAACCTTATTAATGGTCATGTTCACTGTTTATTCGCTCAGGCCTGGAAAAGGCAAATGCATAGAAGTTTACTCGGGTGTTACATAAAGTATTGGTTGTATCGGCTCCATAGGTGTGAGAATGTCAGTTTCAGTTACAGTCTCCTTTATTCACTCAGGCTATTTAACAAACCTAAATTTCCATATTGATATATAATATACATTTATATAGCATATGAGGGAAAGAGAAGTGAAATGAATAGAAACTATTGATGCACACAATAATTAAAATACAATAATTGATAAAACGTAGTTCTGTAATATTAAATTTTAAAAACCCTGGAATGAATCAACCACCACACTATATAACTCACAGAGTAGATTAGACCTTGCAATAATAATCCAATATAGAACAGATACATGTATGCGTAATATCAAGCTTCATATAACGCCTGAGTCAATACCAATATGCCAATTAGCCGGAATCAGACATTTATCTAGCTTGATATTGTTTCAAATCGACGCACATATAACATTTCGTATTGGTCCCCTGCACTGTTGACCAACAGGTGCACCAATATCGGATTCGGTATTGGTTCCTGCGCTGTTGGTTAATGGCGCAAATTCGATATTGGCATGGTCAGTGTACATTTTCATGCACGTTAGTGTGTACATAGGGCCCTATTCATATGTGCGTGGGTGTTCGTACATAAACGTTACCGTAAGCTTTGCCCCAACACACATGCACATAACATAGGAATAGATAAAGGCTATTTCTCTTGTTCCCTGTCATTATATGAGGAGAACAATAATGTCACCATAACGTTCAACATTTGGCATAACATCAATATTAGATCCTCATGGCCACCGCTTAGACAACACACACACACACCCCCCCCCCCCCCCCCCCCCCCCTTTCACTTACCGCCACCCCACCCCACCGCCCACTCGGGCGAAAAGGTCTGCCAGTTATACAAATTGTGTCTTGGATGGATTTACTATTTAATATACATTCTGTTGAATATTTTGAAACTAATTTGACTTGGCGCAAAAGCACACAGTCACATTAGATTCAAAATATTCAACAGCATACCTGTATACATACAGTTACCATGAATTTGGGATTCTGGTCATTTCGAATGGAAAGTAGTGCCTATAGGCTATATATCGTCTATATAAATCGCCCGATAAATCGAACCCAACATAAGTATGGACGGAGCTTAACTAGAGATGGGCGGGGCATAGCTAGAAATGCTTCCTTCTGTTACTGCACAAATACGCACGCATGCACGCATGCATGCACAGCACGACACAATCCTCAATTTCTTTTGAAAAATATGGGAAATTATTTTTGTCTTATTTGCGTCCAGTCGACTAAATAAACACCCAGTTTTGTTTTTTACAGAATTTATGTTGTACTAGGTTTGATCTGCTTCGGTAATATGATGTCATAATGTGAAATGACATCATAATGGTACATATTCTTTAAGAACATGCATATATTAGATTGCCTCAGTACATAATATATGCTGGTGGAGGCCTACCAGCGGATTAAAGCAAAATATTAAAATATTTAACCATACACCACTCATGCGCACACATGCATCGTCGTTGTAGCATTAGGAAATTCCCAACATCCGGTTCTTAGGGCGTTCTTAACTAAGAAGTAGACTAAAAACGCTCCATGAATTCCAACTTTCTTACCGCTAAGAACTTTCTTAGCGCTAAGAACATTCTTAGTGGCTAAGAAAGCGCTATGAATACGGGCCCTGGTTAGGATAGATAGCCTATAGCAGATCTTCACTGTCATGATCCTTGTCGCTAACTTCTTGCACCTGTTTAACTTGGATGTGGGTGTCGACAGACTTGATTGGGAAATCAGTTTCAAACATTTTAGCTCAGTAGTGCTTGTCTAATCATGCCTTGAAGGTGTTCAGTGTCAAGGCAGATATAACTGACTGGCAAATGTTCCAGTAGTTAATCATGTGGATGGTGAAAAACTTTCTATTGCTGTTAAAACGTTGCTTTAGATGCTTGAAACTGTGTCCTCTGGTACGTTTGCTTTCATCAGGTGGCAGCAGCTTCTCTTGATCGACATTGTAGTTCTTATGTACATACTTGTAAGTTTCGATTAGATCTCTGCAGAGTCGTCTGTATATCAGGCTTGGCAGTTTTAACAACTTGAGGCTCTCTTCATATGTTTTGTGCTTTGACCCAGGTACCAGTTTTGTTGCATGTCATTGTACATTCTTGAGAAGCTCGATATCTTTCTTGTACAAGGCGGACCATACAATATTCCCATATTAGAGATGGGTCTGTGCTAAACTTGTATTAAGCAGGACAAGAGTACTGTCCGCTAGACAAGTAAAAGACCGCAGAATCAAACCGAGGATCCTGTTTGCTTTGTTTACCACTGTTTCAGCATGCTGCTTGAATTTCAAGTTGTTATCCATATATGCATTTTGTACATCAAGGTCTTTTTCACAAATTGTTTCTTCCAACGTGACAGATTGAGAATTGTCTTTCATCGTGTAGGGAGCTTTGTTGTACGATGTTTTTGCATTTTGAGTCATTAAAATGCATTTGCGAAGTATCTGCCCAAGCTGTCATGGTCTGTCTGAAGCTGTTCATGTTTTCCCATTGCATTAACTTGGGCAAGTTGTAGTTTGGTGTCATCTGCGAACAATTTTGCTATGTTGTGGATGGCTTTGGGCATGTCGTTAAACAGTGATGAAGCACACGAATAATGCAGGACCTATATGTAGTACATTGCCTTGAGGGATTCCGCTGAGCACCGGCGATCAACTGGAGCAAGAACCAGTGATCATTACTCGCTGCTGTGAGTCTCATAAATTTTGCAAAATAATGTAGATACTATTCAAAATATTGATTATCTCAGCCACTAATTCTAACAGTTTTCTCCAGCACTTAAATGTATATGTACACGTATTCAAGCAAGTTTTAAAATAATATTACACATACCTCCAGAAATGCATAAAGCAGTCTCTTCATAGCAAGTTTGACATGTTCTTTGGCTGTGGAGGGGAAGACCACTCCGTAAGCAACCCCCCCCCCCCCTCCCATAAAGTGTTGGAGGGTGACTACACACCTGGGCCCAGGTATGTCATTTTTTCTCACTGTGTGCTCATCTACAAAATTGCTAGGCTCTATCACAATTATGGGTAGCAAACTGTTGACATCAATGTGATTTGATGGTTTAAATGCATTGCCGAAATGATCTCTTGGATAATTTTATGAGATTAGCCTGAAAAGGCAACCTGTGTAGTGGAAAACAGACTAACAAGATTGCTATTCTGGCATGTCTGGTTAGGCAAAAGGAAATTTAACATTTTCTAGGAATTAAAAAGATTGGATAAACAATTTGGAGGGATCAAGTTTTAGCTATGCCCGCCAATCTCTAGTTAAGCTCCACCCACGATTTTGTCCATGTTGGGATCGATCAATCCCTGCCATCACTGAATTTCAATTTCCAGAAAATTATACACGGTAAGGTGGTGAATATCTTAAAACTAATTTAACTGAGTGCTGTAGCTGCCAGTCAAATTAGTTTCAAAATATTCAACAGAATGTTTATTAAATAGTAAAGACATACAATTTGTAAATCTTGACAGACTATTAAGTGTTTATGATGGACTGTATCGCGTCATTCATAATGGCAGCCTACATGTGATGTAGTTGATTTGATTATGACATCATATGATTGACTGAGAAACTGGATTACTCAATTATGGTGCTGGTCTAAAAAACGTTTCTGACTCATGAATAAAATGTAAATAGTAATGAAGGAGGATTCTGAAGCTGATTCTGATTGGAGATATCATACATGTAAAATGGGTGCATGGAAATTGTTATTTGAGCACTACAAAACGTCTGAAATTTCATTCTACGTGGTATTTAAACCATGTACTAAGCGCCACCTTATTATCGTATGTACATGTATATACAAATGGCATCATGATTAAAAATACACCTACATGACCATTAGTAATTTAAGTTATATGCAGATAATTTAAAGTACATGTATATTATATGTGTTTGTCATTTCAGATGTCCACATTGATTTATGTTCTGATAATGAGGAGTTAATTGATGTGACGAGAGACTCTCCCCTTGTATATTACTCTGAATCAGACACATGTGACTCTGATCAGTATGATAGCCTGTCATCACATTCGTCCATATCATCTGACGGCTCTGCTGTTTATGCCGTGTCATCAATCTACAGCTTAATTGATGCCACTCTAGGTATCGGTCTGAAGACAGCAACAATGAGGGATACAAAAGATCTTCAGACAGTCAGCAATGACAGTCCTCAACGGACTACTCAGTCAGGTAATTACTAATTCATATGTGCTCAATATTTCACCTAGCGCTCTGCTGTACACAACTCTGTAGACCCAGCAGTTAATAGTTATCAACAAAAGCATTTTTGAAATGGACGGGGTGTCTAACTGTTTTCTGGAAGCTGTTAACTCAGCTAGGAATTGGTAATTAATAGACATACTTGTACAGTTCAAGTTCATTATTACACTCAGGCCTTGTATAGGCATATAAGGTACTGCTCAAAACTAATATAACTTTTGCTGCACAGCAATAATGAGATGATAAAAAACAAAAATGGGACCATTTCAGCATTTCCTAGTCAGTACCAGGCTAAAATAAAAATTGTAATGGATCTAAAGAAAACTTTGTCGAACATAACACATGCATAATGCACTAATAATGAACTGGTATAAATTTTGTATATAGTAAATGCTGCTAAGCATTAGCAAAGATGTCAGATGACTCGTTGTCTTGGAATTCCCTGTGTGAGCTGCTCAAATAGTTCATATAAAAGTAAAGCATGGTGCATGTAACTCTTCCAAATGTTTGAAATTGCTGGAAATGCTGCGCTATAAAGAAAATTTTGTTGTTGAAAATTACCCACACCCACTATAAAATTATCAATATATGGGGAAATACGATATACCATTTATTCTTTCTGTGTATATGTGTGTGTATGCGTGCGTGTGTGTCGGGTATGATACATGTATTTCCTTTTCTACTGAAACTTGGGTGGGAGGTTACCCATGGAGTACAAAGATGTCCATTGATTTTAACCTCAAAAGGTCAACAGGATGGTGATCCAATATAGCCCAATTATTTGCATCATGTTACATTTAGTTTACGATAACTCAAATTGTCTGAAAAGATTTTCACCAGACTGGTAGGCGCTTGTCCTTGCACGCCCAAAGAACCCTATTGATTTGGGGGTCAAATTGTCAAGCTCATGGTGTGCTAATAACTGAAATTGTGTTCCATTTACAGCTGATCATGCTGAGTTCTACTCAATGTTTTTTCAGGGTAGATTTTGATGAGGGGCGCATTTATAACTAAATTTGACCCATGCCTAAATCGTTCCAAGCCAACATATTTTCTCTAACTGGCTTGCCTACATTTTTGACAAATATCTATTTTATGGAGTTAAAATAATTGTAAGAATGTGGTTTGAACAATTTTTTACATTGCGCGATACTACATGTACATGTATTTATTTTGAAAGATTTAGATGAACGGACCAAATTATGCTTGTGTACTGGGATGAAGGGGCACAGGGTGTGTGCACCTTAAGACTCTGAGCAAAAAAACAATGGCAAATGTAAACAGTTTGATGTAGGGCTGGGCGGTTTGACCTAAAAGAAAACCGGTGAGGGTATCACTAATTAAACCGGTATTAACGAAATACCGGTTTACGGGGTTAGAATGATCGAAAATAATTTGAAATATGAAAATATGCCATTTTCATTAGCTACAGTACATGTATTTTGCGATTTGACAACTGGTGTAAATTGCCACGAAATTAGAACGGTAACTACGTACGACTGCTGACTTCGATGCTATCTATCTCAAAATAGTAGTTAAAATGTATAAAATAAATAAAGCCTGGTTCATGTGATGTCATGAAAATAACACTCTAACTACTAAAATGTTGATTTTCAACACTGTTATTACTATTTTCGAAAGCGTAGTAAAATCTAACACGTGTAAGTAGGAACCCGGATATGAGAGCGAGTTTAGGCTCCTAGTAGAGTACCGCACATACGGTTAGAGTTTGTATAACCACCTACAGTATGATCTAGTCTAGTAAGTCATGTGTTTGTATTCAAGTACTTGGTATTTAGTAATACTCCTCAATAAACTGTTGTTCAAGCGGGTGAATGTCATTCAGCACGTAACTAAAGAGTAGTTATTTCCCGGAAATCGCGCCTCAAGAATTCTCACAAAAAATGTGTTTGACTATTTTTCGAGGTTCATATGTAATATAATAAAGAGATTATGGTAATTTGACAACGTAAACGCAATGATTCGTGAATCTAACTTAGATCTACTTAAATCAACACTCCGTACTTGAAGATATACGAAGACGAAAAAGACCGGGCGTAAAACAAAACGATGTGATTCTAACGCCTATCGAGCAGAAAAGTCACGTGATAAAAAATACTACAAATTTCATTCATAAAATCGATAGTAGTGAATATCCCTGCGGAAGAATTTGTTAACAACCATTCACATTATGCCTGCTCGTATTCGAGAGGCTAAGAGGTGTATTTTACTTGTAACTACTCCGCCAACGTAAGAAGCGACTTAATCGTTTTCATTTCTTAGGCGTTCAAGCAATTTGTCTCGTATGTCTTAGTCTGTGATGGATCATTTTATGTTTGTCGAAATCTAAGGGAAATAATAATTTGTTTGGATTGGGAGTTCATTGTATAGTGTCATTGTTTTCGCAGCGCGTTTCTTGATTTTTTTTTTTGTATCATGTCATATTTGGAATCCTAATTAAACATAGTACAAACTCGAATTGAAAAAAGGATTATTTGTTGCAAAGAAGAAATTTAGATTTTCAAATTATTCAAACTTACATTGAACCCGCAGAGCTTATGTCATTAAAATTCATTGCTGGCAACTCAAATCATATTTGCCGAGGGTCGTCCTCGGCCGATTTGTTGGGCTTTCACCAACACCCTTGCTTTCCCACGGCTAATAGTTATAGATGACTGTATTTTATGTCTCTAGGAGCAAATGGTTACACTAGATGATTATATTAAACTGCAAGTCAAGAACAAACTAGTTTAGGACAGTCACCAGATTTTGCGCAAAGGCGATCTTACGGACGGTTTTTTTTTTTTTTTTTTTTCGTAATGTTTTTTAAACCATAAAAAACCGTGAGACGGTGTGAAACCGGTATACCGCCCAACCCTACTTTGATGGGTTATTTTTGTTCAAAGCAAGTTACACGATCAACTAGATTGCTCTGTCAATGATGTGTCATGACAAATCCTCACGTTCACCATTTTGACCTCTTGATCCCCCACTCTACGCCCTGTAAATCAAAATGTCCTATTGCACTCCACAATCATATGGGTAACTCATCTACCAAATTTGTTTTGAATTCTGTCCACATGTTTCGGAGTAGTTGCATTACAATCAATTTCTTGATCATTGGGGCAAAGTTTTGAAAATGTAAATGTTGTCATGCAATCCACAATTATATGGGTAATGCACATACCAAATTTGGTTTTATTTTACACAACAGTTGGGAGGAGATAGTGTGACAGACAGTTTTTAAGATACTTGAACTTTTGACCCTAACCCCCAGAAGGCTGAGTCAAATCTAAATGTAATCTTGCAAAGCACAATCATACGGGTAACCCACATGCCAAATTTGGTTGAATTCCATCCAGCGGTTTGATAAGGGATAGCATCACAAACAGATGGACAGAGGTGATAAAAATATCTCCGATGTTTTTTCAAAAGTGGAGATAATAATATCATCTATATAGTGCAGTACCACTCTTTCACACATTCGCAAGAGTTACATGTTGCCTACTAACTACCACGCTTTAATTTTATGTGTATAGTGTTGGCAGATCGTTTCCGTGAAATATCCCACAAGTCCAATGATGAGTCGAGAAGAAATCATCCCTACAAGACACGCACTAGATGCGTAAATGTGCTCACATTTATAGCAGGCAGATTTCACATCTAAATACATTAGAATTTATTCAAATGCGTCATGATTTTTTGACTCAGAAAAGCTATTTTTAAGTTGCATAATTTTCTGTCTTTTTATTATTGTTCTTCTCATTGTACGATTCTGTAGGTAATTGTACTCAGTGTTTCACACTCATATTTGGGGTCTAAGGACTCACACTACTGCATATTGCTACAAATCTGAGTTATAAATTCTAATAAATGGTTAAAATGGGCTTGGCTGTTGAGCCAGTCCATCCAATGATAAATATTGAAAAATAATCTTTTGGCCTGCAAACATGGCAAAAGGGCATTGTAGCTCGACTACAAAGTAAGATGAGCTATTGTGATACACTGCTCGACGTCCGGCGGTGGTGGCGTCGTCGTCGTCCAATTTGTGTTTATAAATATTTCATAACTCAACTGTGGTTAATCATACTGGACCCAAACTGGGACGCATGCTTCCGTATAATGAGGGGCATCACATTAAACTTGGGGTCAAAAAATTCAAGGTCACTGCGACATTGGTAAAAAAAGCTTTGCTTTTTTAAATGCAATTGGCTCAACTTAGCAGTTCATATGTCATCTTTGCTTAAGTATGCCGGACCCAACCATGGACACATACATCTTTATAATTGGAGGACATCACACAATGATGTTGGGTTCAAAAAGGCAAAGGTCAAGGTTAATGTGAAATCAAGATCAAAACTGGGATTTTTCAACATTAACATTTTGTGTGTGGCTCAATTTAGCAGTTCATATCTCATGTTTGCTTAATCTTCCTGGACACAAACTTGGACACATACTTCTGTATAAGGTGAGGGCATGAGGCATTATGACCTGTGGGATAAAAGGTCAAAGATCAATATTATTGTTATATTGCTACATTGTATATGACTATTTTTTCAGTATTAAGATTTTGTGTTTAGCTCAACTTAGTGGTTCATATCTCATGTTTGGTTAATCTTACTGGAACCAAACTTAACCACATGCTTCCTTATAATGACAGACCTGCCAACTCCTACGGAGTTTGTATGAAAATAGCATCCAAACTACACATGTAGATGCGCATGGAAATACGGAAATAAAAAAATGTGCAATTATGGTAATACGGACGCGGTGGTAAAATTATGAATTTCCGTTTGTGGGTCTATAAAAATGGTGACTGCTTATCAAAACACGTCAGCTTCCACTATGTCAAGATGTGATAATTGCTAAATCTAGCCGACATTTGAGAACAGCCCATGGAGTTAAAATGGCAGTAGAGTACTTATGCTCATAGCTTTATTTCGTCATATTATATACATCTAGCCTCCAAAAGGGACTCAATTCTCTTGATAATTGGAAGAGAATTTGACTAGAGGCAAATTTATATATTTTTATGAGAAATGAAGTTGTATTGGCTATATTAATCTGACATTTTGTTCAACTAGTAATAGAATTAGCATACGCGCTGTACTAGGCTTGCACGATTTTTTGATTTAATGGTGAAGTTTAATTTAATTTTAAAATTGCGATTTGAGGATTTTGGTATCAAAATGTCAAAGCTGATAGTGACCCTACGGTTCAAAATAATGGCTGCGTACATGCACAACTGCATGTAGATTTTGGTATGTGCAGTGTGCACCTCACAAAAATGGGCATGTAGGATTTTTAGACAAGCAATCCCTCTTGCTCTATCTGTCAGTCAGTTAAATTTTGTGCCTGGTGAGCAAATCAAGAATAGCCCACCTCACTATTGAGTTATTATATACAGTCATGTAAATAAAAAATGTGTATTTACTCTTAGATATTGTTACAGTTGGCTTGCTCAAATTGTATAAAATAGTGCTACAGTGTACCTGCATTAGAGGTAATATGCTTCCTTCTTACAGACCTGTGTCTGACATGCCTCAGAAAGCATGAGGATTTTGATACGTTTTGCATAATATCTGCCTTTTCTACTTGCATACAATTAAGTAATGGTACTGAATTCTATAGTGAACCGAAAGAAAGGCAGAACCTGTGCACTTTCATGTGCAGTTAGATCATTTCAGGGTAGATGGGGAATATGTCGGAATTTGTTAATTGAATGTTTGAGCGCACGCGCTTGAATTCTGTAGTCCCGCACTCATTTAGACATACGATATAGTATCTAATTGTGCAATGGGAAAGTAAATATTGTTTCACTGTTCTATAGTTATCCAAGTATTAAAATTAAATAATTGGCACAGAATTTGTGCTTTACATATCTAATAGGTCGTAGGAAACTTTACTATGGAGCAAGAAATTCAAACACTGTTGATTTTATATGTCTGAAAGTCCATGTCGACGTTGTATGGTGCATGTATATGTGCACAGATTTTTTAACGAATTTCGATCCCTGGACCCAATTTGGGAAATTTTGTTGCTATGGGCATGGTGGATGGGTTATTCAACAGCTTGAATTATCCTAGTCTACCTGTTTGGTTGCTTTGAAATGGAGATATTGTGATTTCGATGTTGAAAGGGATGTATACCATTCTAACCTTTTATCCCTTAACTGTCTAAATCTCAAATTTTTGTTTTATAGAAAAGTCTATTTTCAAACTATGAGGTTATTAGTCCCCTACTGGTAAAACCTGGGGGGTGGGGGGGACTATAGGTTTGCACTCGGTCTGTCCGTCGGTCCGTCTGTCTGTCGCAGTTGGTTTTCTGCACTTTTTTTCGCAGTCCTTCAAGGTATTCAACTGAGAATTGGTACATTGCTTTGTTATGAGAAGTTACAGACCAAGTTCGAGTTTCAGGCATATGCGTCAAATTTTGATTGAGTTATGCCCCTTTTCGACTTAGGAAATACGAAAAATATCAGCTTTCCGCACTTTTTCGCACTCCTTCAAGATATCTAAGGGAAAATCGGTACATCACTTTAATATAAGGAGTTACAGAAGAAGTTTGAGTTTCACATATTTTCGTCAATTTTCCATGAAGTTATGCCCCCCTTTCGTCTTATGAAATACCAAAAATATTAGTTTTCCACACTTTTTTCGCAGTCTTTCAAGATATTATACTGAGAATTGGTACATTGCTTTGTTATGAGAAGTTACAGACAAAGTTCGAGTTTCAGGCAGATGCGTCAGTTTTTGATGGAATTATACCCCCCTTTCGACGAAAAATAGCTTTCCGCACTTTTTTTCCCACTCCAATATATTTAAGGGAAAATCGATACATCGTTTTAGTATAAGGAGTTACAGAGCAAGTTCGAGTTTCAGACATTTTCGTCAGTTTTTCATTGAGTTATGCCCCATTTTGTCATGAATACAAAAAATATTATTTTTTGTCACTTTCTCGCAGTCGTTCAAGATATTCAACTGAGAATTGGTACGCTGCTTTGTTATGAAAAATTACAGGCCAAGTTCAAGTTTCAGGCGTTTGCATCAATTTTTGATTGAGTTATGTGTCCCCTTTCAGCTTATGAAATACAAACATATCAGCTTTCAAGACTGTTTCGTTTTCCTTCACCAAGCCTGGAAATAAGGTGTCTGTCAAGGACATTTTCAGGCACCAAACTATCAAATGTCAGGCACAGTCTTGCCAGTTCCTGACATTTTGTCAGGTACAAGTTTAAATAGCCCCAGTAGTTGCAGTATGCTACAAAATAGTGCATGCAAGTGATGACAAAGCCATAAAATATTCATCTACCACGATCATTATGACACCTGCTTAGTTGCTTTTTGACAGGTTTCTAATAAATTCAAGTAAATAACACTGCGAAGTAAAATAGTGTTGACAGGCAGCAAATTCTGGATGTCCGGTATAAAGTTACGCTGGTGCTTGACAAAATGGTGGACACTGTTGAAAAAGTTATTTCCAGGCCTGTTCACCATATGGTATATAACTGAAACTTGGTTTATTGCTATGGTATGAGAAGTTACAGATCAAGTTCAAGTTTCAGCTGCTTCTGACAATTTTTAATGAAATTTTTGACTGTCAATCTAAAGATTTATATCACCAAGCAATACTTACAGAATGCTTGCTTTTGAAAATTTATCACTGGAATAACTGGCTTGGAGCAAATATTCCACAGATTTTTGTGTGTAGTTGTTTTGAAATTGAGCCACTGGTATTTCAACTGTTAAATGGCAAAGCACATGGTGAAATACCTGTGGGATAAATTGTGTACATTGTCATTTTCTTGACAATATACACGTATCAGAAAAGATTGATCGATCAACAAATATGCCTCATTTACAGGGGACCCTCAAAACAGAAATCCAAGGTCAACAATGATCTCTCAAGTCTATAACTAACAACAAGGCGATATGGTCAACGGATCAAAACATGTAATTGACCAGATCGTCATGGTTGATTTCAACTGTAAGCCAAACGAGGCCCTAAGTCCTAAAATGAGTGGAGACATCGGCTACAAAAAACATCTGTATATATTAGCCAAGAATACCAAACAAACTACATGCTATCTTGATGATCCAATTGTTACAAGGCTGGTGGATTAACAAAAAAATTATTGACTATATGCAGGCAGGACAGATTCTGGTGAACTGTGCCAGGAATGTGGTGGCCTTTTAATCCCATTGATTGATGCCTACAGGCAGACCTAGAGTGCCTGGGTGTGACGAATAAATAAACAAAGAATTGTATGTAGTCATTTTATTTTGAAATAAACTGAACAGAAGAAGAATATGGTTATTATATTAACCCTTTAATACTCAAGTTGGCAAAAACCCTGGCTTATGCAGTGGTCTTGAGAAATGTCCATTTGCAAACCAAGAAACTATTTTTGAAAATTTACCTTATCTAGAACGACTACATGTAACTCAACAGAGCCTGTCATTCCAGTGGTAATTTTACAAAAAAAGTTCTCTTGGTCTACAAATGGATATGTTCTATAGATGAGACATGTATGTGCAAATAGACTAATTAAGACCTTAAATGCAAAAATTGTTTTCTCTGAAAGAGTTGTCTGCCTTATTAGTCTCCTAGCGGTAAAACCTGCGGGGGGAATATAAGTTTGCACTCCGTCTGTCCATCCTTCTCTCCGTCTTTCGCAGTTGGTTTTCCACACTTTTTTTGCAGTCATTCAAGGTATTCAACTGAGAATTGGTACATTGTTTTGTTATAAGAAGTTACAGACCAAGTTCAAGTTTCAGCTATATGCGTCAATTTTTTAGAGAGTTATGCCCCTTTTCGACTTAAGAAATACAAAAAATATCAGCTTTCAACACTTTTTTCGCACCCCTTCAAGATATTAAAGGGAAAATCTATACGTCGCTTTAGTATAAAGAGTTACAGAGCAAGTTCGTGTTTCTGAGATTTTCACCAATTTTTCATGAAGTTATATGCCCCCTTTTGACTTAAGAAATACGAAAAATATTAGTTTTTCGTAGTTTTTCAAGATATTGTACTGAGAATTGGTACATTGCTCTGTTATGAGAAGCTACAGTCCAAGTTCGAGTTTCGAGCATATGCATCAATTTTTTATGGCATATGCTCCCTTTCCACTTACATGTAAGAAATACGAAAAATATCAGCTTTCCGCACTTTTTTCGCACTCCTTCAAGGTAGTCAAGTGAGAATTGGTAGGTTGCTTTATTATAGCGAGTTACAGAGCAGTTTTGAGTTTCAGACATTTTCGTCCATTTTTCGTGGAGTTATGCCCCCTTTCGAAAAATATTAGTTTTCTGCACTTTTTTCGCAGTCTTTCAAGATATTCAACTGAGAATTGGTACGTTGCTTTGCTATGAGAAATTACAGACCAATTTCGAGTTTCAGGTGTTTGTGTCAATTTTTGATGGGGTTACGTCCCCTTTCGACATGAAATACGAAAAATATCCGTTTTCCACACTTCACATTTTTTTTGGTTGGGATATCCCAGGGTTATGATAAGACTGTCCAGGATGGGTGGTGGCAGTAGTAGAATGAGTCACAAATCCTAGGATATCCCAGGGTTCGGACAATAATCCCAACATTGGGATATACTGGGATTTTTAGTATAAACTAAATGCAAACAATCATCTTAGTTGTGAAGTGTCACAATATAAGGCTTAGAAACAAGATGGCTGCCATTGCTGGTTTTCATGTTAAACTAGATTAGTCGGCATTCATTTTAAAATAGACAAATAATTTTCATATGATAGATTACCTTTTCAGTAGGGTCATTTTACAGATTATCCTCCTCATGTCCCATGTTGTATTCTCCAAGTCATTAACAAAATGCACTGGACAATGTCAAGAATATTCCAACCAAATTACATTTACATGTAAATCCCTTTATGAGAGCTTACTAATCCACCATAGTTATAATATTCAACATAACTACAGCGCTTCAGAAATACTTTGAATGAGAAACCTGCTGGTGTTGCATTTGTTTGAAATCCACATTGAAAACCTAACAACAATACTTTATTAACAGCATGTACACTGAGAACCGGGTTTAGGTAAAACGATTCATAACACCAAACATTGACTATGCGCAACAGTTCCAAAATAACAGTTTATTTGCCAGAAGGATGCTTTGATGTGTGAAAGGTCTTATCTAAAAGTCCCAGCTTTTCCCAAGTTTGGGATTCTGCAATACCTGTCATATTTAAAAGTCCCAGCCTTTCCCAAGATTGCTTTTCCCAAGGTTGGGATTTTTTACAAAAAGTAGAACATTTAAAAGTCCTAGCTTTTCCCAGGTTTGGGACTTGGGACACCCCGAGATATCCAGTGATTTTTAAAGACCAGGACTTTTTGCATTTCATGGAAAAAGAATCACGGGATATCTCAGGACTTTCCTGGAATATCCCGGGATATCACAGAAATCATGAAAAAGCCATTAATTTTTTCTGCAGGGGTGCCAATCACCTCTCTTCCATCCTCCATCTGCTGTTCATCCATCAAATCGCTTCTCCTTAACACTTTGACTGATTTGAACCAACCTTGGTTGGAAGAATCCTATGCTGGTACCTTCCAGAACGTCTATTCAGAATTTTGATTGGTCAATTTTATGGGTGAAAATCTTAGATTTTATGAAAGATTTACCGGAAATTGTCAAAATGCTACTTCTTAGTTGCTTGACATATTTCAACCAAATTGGGATAGAGGGACCCTGTCGTGGAAGGCTCCAGTATATTTCTATTCGGAATTTTGATTAATCAATTTTTTGGGTGAAAATCAAGTTTTAGGAAAAATGTACCGGAAATTCTCAAAACACTACTCTTCATTACCCACTGGGCGGATTTCAACTTAATTTGGCAGAAACGACCCTATGTGGCTAGGTTTCAGAACCTGTAAACAGAATTTTAATGTGTGAATTTTTTGGGTGAAAATCGTTGATTTTATAAAAAATTTGTCGGAAATTGTCAAAATGATACACCTCATTAACGGCTTGGCGGATTTAAACTTAAAGGACCCTATGGTAGTAGGCTTCAGAACTGAGATATAGAATTTTGATTGGTAAATTTTTCTGGTGACCATCTTGGATTTTCCACAAATCATTTAAAATGCTACTCTTCCTTAATCAATGGCCCGGTTTCAATGAAACTTGGGTGGAATTTTCCTATTATGATCAACTTCAAGAGTTCTAATGAGAGTTGATTGGTAAATTTTTGGGGCAGGGATCTTGGATTTTCCAGCAGAGTTTAAATCGCTACTACTACTTAATCAACGACTAGATTTCAACCAAACTTGGATGGAATGATCCTATGACGATAAGCTTCAGGAAATCAAATGAGAATTTCGATTGGTCAATTTCTTTGGTGGTCATCTTGGATTTTCCAGAAACTATCCATCATGTCTATTTAAATGCAAATGGTTCCAAATGCTAATGGTCCAGGTGAGCGTCGCAGGCCCTTGGACCTCTTGTTGATAAGTTCATTGATAAGCCTTCTATATTTATTTTATTTTTGAAGTCCAGCTTCATAGATCGCTGTCTAGGCTTGCACGATTATGTAATTTTTATAATCGCGATCATTTTAGATAACAATCGTGATCTTATGATTAATCGTAGATGTACTGGTGGGGTGTAGGTTGCGGAGGCATAAGGCTATCAAAACCGCTAATATTGGCAATATCTGAAAAGACCTACAAACTGTACTTCGAACGGGAATTGCTAACATAATGCTAAAAGAATGAAAATTGGTATTGCTGACCAGACCAGTAAAACGACTCCAATCTAATTGCCAGATAGTAATAGGCATTCAGTAATAACAGTTAATATGCTACCTGTATTCTAAACGATTAGCGTACTATTTCCGAACACAATATTGCAACAATCGGGCAAAGTCCAAACTGCCAAATGCAAGCAACCAACATAAAATGATCCAATACAGAATCCAACGTGCGACAAAATTTGCTCGAACACCAGAGAATTAAAATGCGATAGAGCGCTTCTTACGTTAGTGAGCCAAAATAAACTTCTTTTGTGATTGACACCGTGCAGTGACAGGGACGGGTTAGATCGCATTGATCTATAACCCTTCCTTGTTTGAGACGACTCCTATCAACGTGCAGTAAGTTATTATTCGGATCTGATCTAACCCTTTAACCCTTAAATTAAAAAAGAATATTGTATTGTCTTTATCATAGAAAATGTCCATTTGCAGACTAAGAGAAGATTATCTTTGAAAATTTCTCACTGGAATGACTGGCTCGGTTATCGAGCCAGTCATTCCAGTGGTAAATTTTCAAAAATTGTCTTCTTGATCTGCAAATGGCCATTTCTCAAAACCACTACAGAAGCCATTTTTGGCTGATATGAGGGTTAAAGTACAATACTCAGTTACCATCACGCAATCATAATAATTATAGCAAATTCCAAGTTCTGAGTCCAAGATATTTATATCCAAGTACTCATTCTAAATATTGTTGATACTTCTTAATTTGATTTAACCTTAGCGGTTTACTAAATATATCACATGATTTATATTTTTCGCAATTACATTTTACGTCAAATTTAGGATTAATTTTGATGTAATGAACGATCTTTATTAAAGATAATTTAAATATTTAGGCTGTTACATTTAATAGTTTCACTTCCGCAATGATGTTTTTTTAGTTTTTAGTTAAATTAAATTTAGATAATGGATTTCAACTTTCTGTTGAAACATACCTAATATAAACCCATCCCTTTCTCAGAGATCTTGGTTTGGAAACTGAAAACCTCTTCATAGAAACCTAGGCTAATAATAGACGATGTACGTTACTTTACATTTTGAAAAACAACTGTGTTGGAGATTCAAAATCTTTGATTATTCGATTATTTAGTTTTGTGATCGTCCGCGATCATATTACTAAGAACATTTGCGATTAATCTAATAATTGTGCAAGACTAGGTTTATCACTGATATGACCATGGATGGACATGACATCATTGTCAATAGAAATAGCATTACGCCTTTACAGTAACATGGTCAACCAGGATATATCATGGTCAGTGAGGTAGAAATTCAGTTACACATGAACTGACCATCAAGTGACCATGATGTCATGGTTGATAACAAAACTGCTGAAATTTATGGCAAACATGGTCACGCATGATTTTTCACGGTCATCTGACCATGATGTACTGACCATGTTAACATGGTCATTGGGACCATGGTGAGTTGAGCAAAAAAATCATGGTCAAACCATGAACAACTATGGTTGGCCATGACATGTGCGTCTTGTGTCACATGTCCAATTTTTTTCCATTGATTGAAAATAGAAATAAATTAGTGATTGTGTGTGCAGGCTACTGCAACTCTGTTGGATATGTTATCAGCTTCTTAGTTGCTTTGTTGCAACATGCCTTTTGATTTCTGAGCAACTTCGTTAAAATGAAAATATTTCTCATGGAATTTAAGAAATTTCTCATGGAAATATCATGGAAAACTCAGGGAATTTTGTTTTGATAAATTGCTGGGAACCCTGTTTAAGCCATTGTCAATATTCTGTTAGATGTATACAAAATTTTAAGTATAGATCATTTTTATTTGCTTTTCTAAAAGAAAATTAAACAGCAAAGTCCTAATTACTATCTATTTACAAGCAGTCTCAAAGATCAAAATATATCAGTGATCAATGTCTATCTATATACAGCACATTCTAAAATCAAGATTAATATTTATATCCATGGAAATGTCATACGTCATACTCCATAGATGTATATCACATGTTTGAACGATTTCAAGTAAAGGGGAATAATTTTTGAAAAAATAAATATAGTATGATATAGTATAATTGAGTAGTTCCCCTTTATTATAGAACTAGATTGATAGTTACAAACAGTGAAGTCAGTCAAATGGCAATGGTCCCTTCCATTTTTAGCTATGCCTGCCCATCTCTAGCTAAGCTCTGCCAACACATTGATTGTGTTGGGATCGATCGATCTCTGAACTCCCTGAGTATCAATTTCCAGAAAACTAGATGTAAGCTGTTGAATATTTTGAAATTAATTTGACTGGGTGCTGTTGCTGCCAGTTTGTTTAGTTTTCATTTTTCGGTTCAATATTTTCTAGATTATATTTGTGGTTTACATATCTCCCTTGAGTGCATTCTAGTTTGTTTAGTTTTCATTTTTCGGTTCAATATTTTCTAGATTATATTTCTGGTTTACATATCTCCCTTGAGTGCATTCTAGTTTGTTTAGTTTTCATTTTCGGTTCAATATTTTGTAGTCTATATTTGTGGTTTACATATCTCCCTTGAGTGCATTCTAGTTTGTTTAGTTTTCATTTTTCGGTTCAATAGTTTCTAGATCATATTTGTGGTTTACATTTCTGTTAATAGTCACTAGTGGTAGGTAACTACCCTAGTTTTTGTACTGGTTCTCATTTATACTCCTGGGTGGAGAGGCACGGATTGAATTGGATTGCCAATGTTTCCAAAAAGAT
This sequence comes from Chaetoderma sp. LZ-2023a, assembly GCA_034401795.1. Taxonomy (NCBI): domain Eukaryota; kingdom Metazoa; phylum Mollusca; class Caudofoveata; order Chaetodermatida; family Chaetodermatidae; genus Chaetoderma; species Chaetoderma sp. LZ-2023a. The sequence goes on along the minus strand of JAVVLW010000132.1, from coordinate 63,431 downwards.
TGAGAGTCCACCACAGAGGGCAGAGGCACACAGCCCACGTTCGCGGATTAAGTGGTCCTGAGTGCTGACCTAGACCAAGACGACTCCTTGACTGAGTTTTGACTAGCACTGTGAGTGTTTTGGCTGATTCTGTATGTGTTTTGACTAGTGTGCGAATCTCCATGGCATGGTTGGTTAGGTTGATAGGTTTAGGAATAAGCCTATTAATTTTCGGATCAGCCCACCCATCCATACGTTTCACTAGCCATGTATGCAGGCAGATCTCCCCCCCCCCCCCCCCATCCCTCTCACCATATATTTATGTCTACTCGAGGAGGTCTATTTCTGTTGTCAATCAGTCTGTCTGTCTGTCTGTCCATCCCATACAGCTATGTGTGCATGTTATATAAGCCTATTACGCTGCGGCCATTGTGAATTAACCCTTTAAGCCTTGAATTTGTTCAAGAAAATTTCAATTTTTTCAATGAAAATGTCAATTTGCAGCCCAAGTGTAGAGTATTTTTTGAAAGGATAGCACTGGAATAACTGGCTCTGCTATCGAGCCAGTCATTCCAGTGGTAAACTTTCAAAAAATAATCTCTGTCTGCAAATGGACATTTCTCAAGACCACTGTAGAAGCCGTTTTTGGGCTTTTTTGGGTTTTTTAGTGTTAAAGGGTTAAGTCAACACATCATTACATACAATTTCAGTAAATTTTTGTGTTTTTCTCTATGCTGTAATTGCATCATAATGAAAATGATTTTGGATTTTTCTACATGTTTTAAACGTTTTCACATTCGATATGTGTGTCATTTACCTTATACAGACAGGCATGGTTCTGATAGCTGAACATTATTATATATACATTGAATATACACCTTACATCCCAAAGATTGATTTTTTGTCACCATTCTTTCCTAGCTGTTTGTAAAGCAGCTTTAATTCTCAAACAGAAATCATTATTCATTGTTCAAATCCTATTCATATTTTGTCATGTGACAGTATTATTATAATAATGATTTTTCATGGGCTTTATTATCAATAATATTTTCTGGGTTATAAATTGATTGAACCAATAAGATTGCCACGTCGTTCATGCTGTTAATTTTTTATTCCCTATCAGGAATTCATAGAAATTTTATTTTGAGAGAGTATAAATTTATGCAATATAGAACCTGCTGGCTATTTTGGAAACAGTTTGCCTGGATAAAATTGATGCCAGCCAGCCTGCCATAGAAAGCAATTTATAACTTGCAGGTAAACTATTTTCAAAATAATCAGCAGCATTTAATTATTTTGAAAGTTTTTCACCAGTGGCTGCATGATTGTATAACTAGTCATGAGTGTAAAAAATATCATTATAGCATTGGTACATTACTAATAACATGTCATTTAGCATGACAGAATGGAAATGTGCTTACGAAGAGGTAGTTATTGATTCTTATTCATCGGAATATGGTGACAGGTTTTTCAGCGAGAAATCCACTATCACCACGACAATTTTGAACAATATTTTCTGCCATTACACAAATAGATGATTCAACCTGTGGCAGACGGGCCATTAAGCGAGAATGATTTAGATCAGTCATACACATTTATGGAGTAATATATATCTATATATATATATATATATATATATATATATATATATATATATATATATATATATATGAGTTGCTTGTGGTTTTAGCACTATATTGGCACACATGTTTGTGGCATCATAGACTTATAAGTTAACCCTTTTATGGTCAAATTTGGTCAAGAAAATCTCAATGTTCTCAAATTTCCATTTGCTGACCAACAGTATATATTTTTTAATTTACCAGTGGAATGTCACAGCTTTCAAGCCAATCTTTCCAATGTTAAAAAATAGTCTGGCTTTCTTGATCGCTACAAATTGACATTTATCAAGGCACTGCAGCCATATTTGGTCAGCTTGACCATTACATAATTTATATTGTTTGTTGGTGTATATATTTATGTAATTTTTATGTCAGAGTAAATTTTGTTATTAAAGTTATCTGCACTAAAAGGTAAAAGTAAAAATTTGCCCAATTTTGTAAAATAAAATTTTTTAGATTGAATTAAATTTAGCATTAATTCCAGATTTAAGCTACGCTTTAATTATCCAGCACATCTAAATTTCTGTGATGAAATTAATTTGGCTGAAATTTGTTGCTGTTTTTATATCAGATATAATCTGTTTTACAGCATCCAATTTCAATCACTATTATTTTCACTACATCTATGTGTACTATACAGAAATAAAATAAAATTCATGTTATTGATTATTTTGATAACGTTCCGACTGAATGCCGGTTGCATGCTGAGGTAATCAGCCAAGTCTAAATGTTAGGTTTTAATTCCCACGATAATTGCCAGCAAATTATGGCGAAAAAAAGATGCAATGCCTTTATCACTGAATCATAATATCTCAATTCCATGGCTATTGAAGCTATTGAATTATATTTTGAATTAAATTTGTCTGGAAGATGTTGCTGCCCATGACAGAAACAAGATGGGTAGCAACATCTTCCAGTCAAATTAGATTTATTTTATGACTTCTGAATGGTTGAAACGGTCAAGCCAGCCAAAACCCGCCTCTGGAATGGTCTTTAGGAACACCCATTTGCATGCCAAGAGAGGACTATTTTTTTAATTTGCCACTGGAATGTCTGGCTCGATAACCGAGGCAGGCATTCCAATGATAAAGTTTCAAAAGTAGTCCTCTCGACATACGAGGGGACATTCAATAGGCGAATATTTTGATTTTCTTGACAAAATATGACCATTAAAGGGTTAATTGTATTGTCATAGGACCTGCTGCTTTTCTGGAAATTTGATGACATTATCTATTCTGTATTCAGTTGCAATTTGTCTGCTGTCTATTCCTCTATTGATTGTGTAATAATTGTCTATATGTAAAGTTCACTGTGTGTAATACAAACCCATGGTAATTCTATCATTTTGCGTATTTAATCAAACAAACAATTTAAATTACTACAGTCTGTTTCATTAACCTCATGTGGATAGTTATTTTTTTTAACAAGTTAACCTTTTAACCCTCAAATTTGTTTAAAAAAATTTAAATTTTCTCATAGAAAATGTCCATTTGCAGATCAGGAGAAGACTTTGAAAATTTACCATTGGAATGACTGGCTCGGCTATCGAGCCAGTCATTCCAGTGGTAAATTTTAAAAAATAGTTACATTTCCTGAGACCACTGCAGAAGCCATTTTTTGATGATATGAGTGTTACAGGGTTAATCTGTTTTCAATTGCAATTTGTATTCTGTCTATTCCTCTATTGATTGTGTAATAATCGTCTATGTGTAAAGTTCACTGTGCCCAATACAAACCCCTGGTAATATCCTCTCATTCTGCCTATTTAATCAGACAGACAATTTTAATTACTACAGTCTATATAGTTAACCGCCTGCGGATAGTTTTATG
>JAVVLW010000132.1:40500-59500 GCA_034401795.1 Chaetoderma sp. LZ-2023a | reverse complement strand
ACTACCCTGAGGAAGAGTGGGTACATGTTTATACAGATGGATCAGCTATCCAGGTTGTCAAGAATGGAGGGGCAGGTGCTCACATTCTCTTTTCATGTGGAGATATAACAGACTCATGCTTGCCAACAGGGAAGCACTGTAGCAATTACACTACAGAAATACAGGCACTGATCTTAGCTAGCCAAAAGCTGATACAACGAAAAACCAGAAATGAAAATATTGTCTTCCTGACAGACTCCCTCTGTGGAAAGGAAAGTACAGATTTAATTCATGAAAATCTTACGCAACTGGCTAAGGAGAACAATGTCAACTTACAGTGGATTCCCTCGCATTGTGGCATATTAGGAAATGATAAAGCTGATCAACTGGCTAAGGAAGGGTCAAATAAAGAACAATTCAACCGCGAGGTTGACTTTGAAGAAAGAAACATCATTAAAGCCACAAGAACCACTAGCAGGCAGCAAAATGATGCAATACACAGCCTCAGCAGGGAGGATCAGACATGTATCTTCAGATTGAGGACTGGTCGCAATCGTCTCAATGCACATCTTCACCGTCTCAAGATTACAGGTTCTACACTTTGTGAGTGTCAGCAGGCAGAAGAAACAGCAGAACATCTCTTTCAGCACTTCCAACGATATGAACAGGCTAGGAGAAGCTTCTGGCCTATTGAAGTATCTTTTGAAGAGAAAAATCTTGTAAATCAAAATGAAATCCGGAAAATCACAAAAATTCCGGAACTGGCAATTATCGTGATTCTTATCATTTATCCACATTTTTGTCACATTGTAAACAGATTTTCAGATTTTCTTTCAAATTTGTTTGTAGCACGAGTTCTTTTACCTAGTTCAGGATCAGTCTGAAAATCCTCTTTCACGATAAGATCATTTGTTGTGTTATTATTTGAGCCAGATCTGGTCAGTAGATTGTAAGATCCAACTCTGAACACACGAGCGCACGCACACATACACACAGTGTTGATCACAAAAGCCGAATTCGAAACAGCTATGTTTTCTTTTGAATCAATATATAGAGACTTAAATTGGGACGCAGACGGTCAACATTTTCTGACTTCCAACAAAAAATTGTTTCGTGTAAATGTTTCTTTTGAGCCGCGCACGTGCAACAATTCCAGGCTGAATTATTCCTTCTCTGTTGACCATGAAAAGTCATCAGATTCCACATATTCGCCTTCATCCATAATGCGGGCCGCCATTTTGAATCACATGAGCGCAGGGTGAACGCTGATTAGTCAATGATAAAAAATATTGTGCAACTTTGTATACCGCACACGAGAGAACAAAACAATGTTAGGCGTTATTAAATATGTTTAATATCAGAAACATTGTTGGCGAACAATGTTTCGATGGATTTTTTAGCGCAGACGGCCAACTTTTTCTGCGAAACATTGTTCTCAACAATGTTTCGCATAGAAAGTTGGCCATCTGCGCTGGGATTTAAAGCTGCGATCGGGTCGAGCTACGATGACCTGCGCTGCGATAGAACTGCCGGCAACTGACTAGAAAATTTGTGTTCATGTCGCTTACGATTCGATTGCTAGAATTGCATGAATTAACAGGTCATGTAATTATATTTAAACGACCTTTCATATTTGCAATGTATGTGTGTTGTGCATTATCTCCTTAAACTGTGTATATACCTATTGTATCCCCTGTATCCAGGAAATCATTAGATAATCTGTTCTGCATCATGTATCAAACACACATGTGATAAAGAAAAAAGGATAGTTTCCTTTGCTATGGTAATTATGTGTTTTCCCATTGCTACTTGCTATAAATTGTAGATCATACCTTTTGCTAATACGTAGCCTAATAATCAATGGTGGTTGGGGTTAATAAAGCTATGCTCATGTATAAAATCTGTCAGCAAATACACAGGAATTAAAAATAAATAGAAAAAAGCGTATACGACGTTCCGGAACGTTCCACTAATATATATATATATATATATATATATATATATATATATATATATATATATATATATATATATATATATATATATATATATATATATATATATATATATATATATATATATATATATATATATATATATATATATATATATATATTAAATTTTAAGAGTGGGCGCCCTATTGAAACATAGCAGAGCAGTGAATTAAAAAATAATGATATCCGGATTTACCTATAGAATATGCCTCTCAACTTTAATCAAGCTATATTTCTTATTAACGGGGGAGTTAACGGAGGAGTAGCTATCTTAAAATTTAATGGTCTGGCGCCGTACTAATAGCAAGCAGGGAAGTGAATTGAAACTCTAGGGTATCTCTTACGATTGTATATATCCCGAGAATAGTAGTCTGAAGTTTCAGCGAAATTGGAGGAAAACAGAATGAGGATTTGTAAAAAGAGCAAGAACATGACCAACCTTTAGAGATTCATTCCGGATCTAAAAGGTTATCAGCTAAAATAGTTTGATTTTCCTCACGGCGATAGTAAATATAATATTATACGAAAAGACTTCACATTCAAACTATGTCGACAAATGTCAAACCTTTAGTGACGTCATTTTATAGTAGCACCAGTTGACGTTGCGTCATGTGATTGTGTCATCAGATCCTTGATTGACAGATCTGATCGATGAATTATGAGACTGGGCTAGCTTGAATTAAATAATCTGATGGCCTTTCTTTAAAGTATTTAACCCTTTAAATATGTAATTTTGTTTAATTTTCTCATTTCCTGGCCATAAAAAGACGATTTTGGAAAATTTACGACTGTAATGACTTACTCTGTTATCCATCGGTTTCTGTGTACTGGTTGGCTACAGCCGATAATTCAGTTGCCGACATCGTAATTACGCTCATATCGATAATAACTCGTCCGCGATTAACGGCAACCGATCGTAGAAGTAGAACATGCTCTACTCAAGCGATTTGAGAATTTTTGGACGGCGATTGACGGCGATCGACAGTAAAGTGATCGCAGGTACGCTCAGGTCAAACCTGTCGCAGACTAAATCGGTCACTGGGAGTTGCCGATAGTTGCTGGAAAATCAAGTGGCGAATAGTTGAGTCGCAGTGCAAGCTCGACCTGACTGGAGCTTAATTCCGACCCAAAACACAAGATCTGTGATTGGGCAAAAATAACAATAACGCGCAATGTCATGAGTATTCGACAGCTGCAGTATTAATCGTTAATGGTCAAAATTCGTCAGGAAAATCCTAACGTTTTCTTAATTAATGTCCATTTGCAGGCCAAAAGAAGAATATTCTTTTTTTAATTACCTCTGGAATGTCAGCCTCGTTTTACGAGCCGGCCTTCCAACGGTAAATTTTCCAAAAATAGTCTTATCTTGGCCTCCAAGTTGACCTTTCTAATATCCATTGCTTAAACGATTTTTTCGAATTTGGTCATTGAAACGTTAACAGCGTTATTGAAAATTCTGAGGAGGTCAGGGTGATAGGCCCAAGGATTTGGCCTCCAACAATGATAAGAAGGAAATAAAGCTAGAATTAATGCCTAAAATATCATCATTCTGTTTTTTCTAAATATGAAGTTAAGATGGCAAGTGCTACCTCAAATTTTTAAAACGTGTGACGACCTCCCACCTCTAAGAGGATTTTGCAACGATCCTGCAGGCAATCGCTAGTCCCATTAACTCTCGTCCAAGTTCTCTGGCCATCTATGACTAGTTGTCGGCGCGTTAGAATCTACTAATTATGACAGAGTCGGAGAACTGGACTACTCGAGCTCCGAAAATGAAATATATCCATTATTCCTCTCCACCATCCTATCTTAATCGGGCGTATAACATACATTTCCCATCGATGTAATACAAGGTATAGACTAATCAATATATCGAACCATTTCCGAACATTTTCAGAAGTTATTATTATTATTATTATTATTATTATTATTATTATTATTATTATTATTATTATTATTATTAATATCGTTTTATGTTTCGTCTTTTTGGAAGTTATGCTATGGATGGAGGTAACCCCGAGATACAACATTGACTTTCTGTATTTCATCTCTCTCTATAGAAGTCGGGTACAAGATGTCGATTCCAGGTGAGGCATTAGGTTAACATATGGTGTGTTTCTGTCAATGTCTGTAGGCGTACCTTCTATGTTGCTTCTCTTATAAACCACAAATTGATTGTTTGATCGAAGAGCTAGATAAAATCTAGCCCACGCCAGTATATATATATATATATATATATATATATATATATATATATATATATATATATATATATATATATATATATATATATATATATATATATATATACACCTGTGCAAAAGTTAAGCACCAGCAAAAACAATAGAACGTAGAAACATGATGGTACAACTAGGCTGCCATACTTTTTGTCCCCGCGTTAGCTGACATAATTCCAAGTACGAAATGCACATGCATGCATGACTTGACGCCGCTTGATGTCCGTGCGTGGCGGGAAACAGCACACGTGTTCAGTTATGTAAAAGTCCAGTTTGAGGTGTAGAACATTACATACAGATTTAGGCGACAAGATTAGGAATTTTGTGTTCATGACCGTGGTTTATTTGTACAGCGAGAATTAGCTCTTGATTGTGAACCGCTATGGCAAGACGAAGGTTAAGTGATCGTGTGAAATGGCAAATCATAGGCATGCATACCACTGGTATGTCATGCAGAGAGATTGGCAGACAGCTGAACATTAACCATACTGTAATCAGTCGTTTGATTGCAAAACATGGGCAAACTAACGAGGTGAAGGACAGGCCTAGATCTGGAAGACCGAAGAAGACTACTGCCCGTGATGATCGAGCCCTAGTACGCCTTGTTAGGAGATCTCTATTCACCAACAGCAGAGTGCTCAGCCAGCAATGGGAAACGCGCAATAGAGTGTCAATGTCTACCGTCAAAAGGAGACTGTATGCTGATGGCATGAAAGCTAGGAGACCTGTCAGACGTCCTCTCCTCACTGCACACCACAAAGAGGAGCGTCTGAGGTGGTGCAACGAAAGAAGACACTGGAACATGAGACCCTGGAGACGGGTACACTGGTCCGATGAAAGTCGGTTCCTGCTTCATGCCACAGATGGTCGAACTCGTGTATGGAGGTCCAGACGCACGGCGTACGACCAACGTAACATCATGGAAGAAGTTCCATTTGGTGGAGGTTCCGTTATGATATGGGGGTGCATCTCATTTGATTGTGAGCTGGATCTGTTGACTGTACCTGGAACACTAAATGGACAAAGATATCAAGATTCCATACTGGATAGAGTTGTGGTCCCTGATTTTGTAAATCATGCACCTGGAACCCACCCTATATTCATGGATGACAACGCCCGACCACATCGTGCTAGAGCTGTGCATGAATACCTCCGCCAGAATGCCATCGAAACCCTACCATGGCCAGCAAGGAGCCCTGACATGAACCCTATTGAGCATATCTGTGACATTCTGGGAAACATGGTGAGAAGGAGGGATCCTCCTGTGCAGAACCTACAGGAATTAACAGACGCACTCCATCTTGAATGGCAACGAATACCACAATGGCGTATCAGTCGGTTGGTGACCAGCATGAGACGTCGTGTCCAGGCCGTCATCCAGGCACAAGGTGGATATACCCAGTATTAATAATGACAGTCTCAAACTCGTGCACAGATGTTAAACTTCGTTTTCAGACACCATTAATGACAATCTAGCCACGTGTGTCAACTGTAGGGCAATAGTTGTCAGTTGTGTCAACTATACCATATTCAGGCCTCGTTTTCAAGTTCAAACAAAAACATACAGTATTTCCCCACCATCATAATCAGCATTCTTCTAGTTGCATTATTACCTCTTGCACTAAGATGGATGGGTACATAAATGTTTATGCTATTGCTTTCTTCATAGCACATGAATATACCCTCGCATGTGCGTAAAAATAGGGTGGTGCTTAACTTTTGCACAGGTGTATATAAGCAAAAATCAGTGCATCGCTTTAGTATAAGGAGTTATAGAGCAAGTTTGAGTTTCAGACATTTTCGTCAATTTTTCATGGAGTTATGCCCCCTTTCGACTTATGAAACACAAAAAATATTAGTTTTCTGCACCTTTTTTCGCAGTCGTTCAAGATATTATACTGAGAATTGCTACTCCTTCAAGATGTTTAAGCGAAAATCGGTGCATCACGTTAGTGTAAGGCGTAACGCGAAGCACGTTCGAGTTTCAGACATTTTCGTCAATTTTTCATGGAGTTATGCCCCCTTTCGACTTATGCAATATGAAAAATATTATTTTTCCCGCACTTTTTTTCGCAGTCTTTCAAGATATTATACTGAGAATTGCTACATTGCTTTATTATGATAAACTACAGACCAAGTTCGGCTTTCAGGCGTTTGCATCATTTTTTGATGGAGTTACGTCCCCTTTCGACTTATGAAATACAAACATATCAGCTTTCAAGACTTTTTCCTTCTCCTTCACCGTATATAACTGAGACTTAGTTTATTGCTATGTTATGAGAATTTACAGATCAAGTTCGAGCTTCAGCTGCTTTTGACAATTTTTAATGAAATTTTTGGCTGTCAATCTTTATATCACTAGGTAGGGGACATGTATTGCAAATCAATACTTACAGAATTCTTGTTCTACTAGCCACGCCATCATCATTGGTGGAGATTTCAACGCCTCTCTTACAGAAAACAGATCACACCCATTCAGTCATAGATTGAAAAGGTTTGTGTATGACCACAACCTCTGTCAAGGTGGTAACCCAGGCAACATTCTTATCAAAGTGTGGCCGCTACTCATGTCAAATCGACTATGTATTCTGCACAGACTACAACCATATATCAGAACTAAGTATCAACTGTCCAGATGACATGGCTACGAACCTATCAAGTCATGTGCCAGTCCACATATCAGTTCAAGGAGTGGCCCTTAGAAAGCAAAAGCTCAGTACAAAACCAACTACAATCACTAGAACTTGCTGAAGGTGTACTTGCAGAATTAAATCACACTCATCCACTAACATGCACTGAAGACATAGATGCAGCCATCAATCACATGACACACACTATCAAGTGTGCTGCTGAATCTACTATTACACAAAAATCCACTAGGCTAAATAGAACAGGTAGGATCATGGACATAGATATCGTGGAAGCAATTAAGATCTCACATGAAAGCCACTACCTCTGGAACAGAGCTGGAAGACCTGTCAGTTCCCATGGCACATCTATGGAGCATAAATCTGCAAATAGAAACCTACGCTGTATCCATTATAGAGCAACAGCAAAATCCAGAATGAAATTATACAATCAGATCTCAACTACAGCTTCTACCAATTCTTGTCTCTTCTATCGCACTCTGACAAGACAGCGTAAGCAACGAGTACACCATCTGGCTGAAGTAGTGATTGATGACGTCCATATTGCATGTATGCACATTTCTCTAAGCTAGCCAATCCAGAGAACAATGGCACATATGATCAGGACTACAATACTATTGTCACAGAAGATACCCAGTTATTAACAGAAGCAATGAAAAGACATCAGCCACCCATAATACCAATAACTGTAAATGAGGTTAAGCAATACATCTCCAAGATCAAAACTGGGAACGCGTCAGATGAATTTGGTCTTTATGCAGAACACTTCAAGTAACACTGAAATCAGTTGATCCACTTCTAGCTAAGATATATAGTGATATGGTAAACATTAGCCACATCCCATCTTCAATCAAATCAGGTCGCCTTACAGCAATACACAAGAAAGGTAAACCAGCTCAGTAGCTAGGCAATTATCGAGGCATCATCATCTCTCCGATCATCTCCACATCCTGGAGCACATGTTACTGGCTCACGTAAGAGATGCCATAGATAAGAACCAAGATGACCTGCAATTTGGTTTCAGCGAAAGAGTCTTCCCCACAATGGCATCAGTGGTGGTCGCAACACTCGTCACTGTATGTCGCAACTATCGATGCTCAGAAAGCTTTTGATGTTGTTAGACATGCCTCACTAATTAGAAAGCGCCACAACTACGGGCTTTGTGGAACCTGGCTCCATATGAAGACACTCTCATATCAAGACTTAACCACCGGAGTAAGATTCCACAATCAAATCAGCGATTACTTCGAAATCAAACAAGGTGTCAGACAAGGCAGTGTTACAAGTGCCTCTGACTATATGTTGTATATAAATGATCTGCTAATCAAATTTGGTCTCCTAAACCCAGACTTCAAAATAGGCACAATAGATCTGGACAGGGTCGCATGTGCTAATGATATCATTCTTCTGACAGACTCTCTTAGCGATATGCAGTTCAGTTAGTCGAGAACTATGCAAACTATGAAAGGTACAAACTACATCCTAAGAAGACAGCTATATCAATTTTTAACTTACGCATACCAACTGAAATCTGAAATGACATGCAGTGCTGGAAGATTAATAACGTACCAGTTCCAGTATCTGATGAGCTTACACACCTAGGTATCAGCAGAAGTATCAATATTACAGCACAAATTTCATTTCTTGTCCATGATAGAATCAGCAACGGACGTCGTACCCTATACATGATGATGGGAGCAAGACTCTATGGACTAAACGGCCTTCCTCCTCCACTGGCATATAAGTTATACACAACATATGTCTTATCATGTTTATGTACACGACTTAGTCAGTATGGATAAATCATAATGAACTAAAAGCCCCGGAGCTATTCCACCGAATGACATTGCGATATTTCCAGCATCTCCCAAAATCGTGTGCAAGTTCGGCTGTATACCTTCTTCTCAGTGCCAGACCCTTCGAGGCTGAGATCGATGCATGGCGCCTCACACTGTTTGCTGCTATTGCCCGTACCAAAACTTCTACCATCACAAACCTAGCACATAGACAGTCAATAGTCAATCGTCGATCAGAGAAGAGTTGGTTCTGCATGGTTGTAATGTTGTTTGAAACGTATGACCTTGGGAGCCCATTACAGTTCATGGAGACTCCTATAAACAAGGCAGCGTGGACCACAAGAGTATGCTCAAGTATCAACTCCTTTTGGACCAATATATTATAGGTAGGTGCACACACTAAATCCTCTCTGAAACATCTGCATGTGGACAACTCTAAGATTGGAGTACCACACAACATATGGACCATAACAGCAAACGTATGAGATGTCCAACGAGCTACCGTCAAAGCGAAGCGCCTCACTGGAACCTATACCCTCCAGAGTGCAAGAAATAGATTCACCAATGGTCACGAATCTTATATATGCGCACTATGCCACTCAGAGCCAGAAAATATAGATAACTTCCTGTTTCGCTGCAAAAATGCGTATCCTAGTGCAACATGCTACATAAAACATATAGAAAGCCTTCTCGAAAGCAAAGTCAATGATGACTTGCTCGTTAGCCTGACGATGGATCCGAGCAAAGCAGAGCTACATCTAGAGTTCAGAAATCTGTCCGATCCTTTTCTACTTGAAGCCATTGAATCTGCATCACGATGGCTCTGCTATAGGGTACACCACTTTAGAGCTAGAGACCTGAACTATCTTTTCAAAGCAATCAGGCAGAAAGGAAACGCTGGACCAGTCTGAACCTGTCCACAAAGTTGTGCTACATGAACACTGGTAAGCTGTACACACAACCTTCTTAGTAAATATACATAAACCTTTATTATTATTATTTTATTTGATATCAATCTTCTATTCTCCTGACTAATGCGCCGATGAACTGTGCATAACCTGAAAAATGCTACTCGGTGATGGTGACGGTGTGTCTAACCAGTTTAGCATTACTCTGATAAACAGCATCGTCATGTTGCACGGTCTCACCCTCCCACTCTTCTCCTGTATCAAGTAGGCCCTACAGTGCGTGCAGTCTATGATATTCGCGCTGAGTTAATGAAACGTCCTAAATATAAATGAACTGTGGGTCACAGCCAATGAAATTGCTTGATAAGAAATAAATGATTACCTGGTTGGCTGCCATCCAACCTACCAGCGTAATGTTGTTTCACATAGCAAGAGATTTTTGGTCTGTAAGTACAGCCTCAAACGGCGAGGTGATGTGAGTGGGTGTATGTTAGTACGATGGATAAACAGGGGATCACAACATAGTAACAGTAACGATAATTATAAAATGATTCTCGTCTTCTACCAAGCCTAAATTACACATTTTGCAAAATCTTAAATTAGCTGGTACATTATGAATTTTTTGCCTGTCTATCTCAATTTGTAATGTTGGGGCACTTATACGAAGTTTAGTGATATTTCTGCGCTTGAAGTTCTTTTCCATTAGAAGATATTTTTTTTTTGAAAAGTTTGTAAGACCTCAATTTATAGCCTGAGCAAGATGTTGGCTTAGGATCACTGTTGATAAGTTCTAGCCAGTTAATGTAGTAATTTTTCTCAACAGCTATTTTCAGGCTTGAAATAGATCTATTATTGTGTTTTGAACCTTGAGTATACCATGTTTCAATACAAACAAAATTTGCCCACAGGTCTTTAATATGGCTGGCCCAGTTAGCTATTATAGTCATTTATGTATATCAGCAAAAGTATAGGTCCCAGGGCACTTCTAGTAACAATTAAGTAACATAGACAAGATTCATTGCAATAAATTGATAATAACGCAATACTGGATACATATATGACGAGACGCATATTGCTTTTCGTATACCGTACATACAAATAGGGTTGTTCGACTATGGAAATAAATAATCGATTTTGATGTCTGAAAAATAATCGACTTAATCGGATAATCGCTTATTTAAGCTTGAAATTACATATTGAGGGGGGGGGGGGACTGAGGGTTGTGTGTGTGTGTGTGTGTGTGTGTGTTTGTGTGTGTGTGTGTTTGTGTGTGTGTGTGTGTGTGTGTGTGTGTGTGTGTGTGTGTGTGTGTGGGTGGGTGGGTGGGTGGGTGGGTGGGTGGGTGGGTGTGTGTGTGTGTGTGTGTGTGTGTGTGTGTGTGTGTGTGTGTGAGAGATTTCGCCCATAGTGCCTATCTATGACGTTTCGATATTTCGCATCACTAGAAAAGTCGAATATTTTAAAAATCATTTGACTACAAATTAAACAGTAGCAAACAAATGTTTCCAATCACTGACATTTCAAGAAATCTCTTATAAAACATTCACGTGCATGGAGTATGACTCGGGAGGTGCAGGCTTGAACGTTAGGAATAGATGTTTATACAACCACCTTGCTATAGAACAATCAAACCACCAATGCATTAGCTGTATTGCAAGATAAAACTCTAAATTATGGCCGATTAAAATAAATAATTGATTTTTGCTACAAAGTTTTGGTGAGACCTATCCTTGAATACTGTAACTTGGCATGCTCACCAAGATTTTAACAACAATCCCAGCTATTAGAACAAGTAAAGCGTCGGGCAACAAAGTTATTACCACAAATTATAGACTACAGCTACACAGAAAGACTCAGAACCCTAAATCTAATGTCATTGAAGTACAGAAGAATATCGAGGAGACTCAATCGAAACATACAAAATCCTTAATGATATATACAACATTGGTAAAAGCAGCTTCTTCGAACTCTCCACTAATACACACACTAGAGTCATACGTCAAGCTCAACATGAAACACAGCACTAAGAATACTCGCAAGTACAGAGTGGCACCCTATTGGAATTCATTGTCAGCAACAGTTATAGATGCACCAATGGTTGACTCCTTCAAAACGAACTAGACAATCTGATTTTGACTAAACATGATTTGCATAACGAGACACTAGCATAGAGAAGGAGACTCGGATAGCGATAAACACATTGAACAGGCCATATGTGTCCCAGCCCATCACAAAGTCATACTGCAATTCTGCTAATACAGTGAACTGATCTAGCAGTAGCCTGTGCATAGACAATCAATCAATCACTCACATTCTATTTCCTGTGAGACGGCTATGCTGGCATGTAATGACAGATTACTATACACTTGCAATTATATAGTATGTTATTTACATAAGCATGGTTAATTCATGGTTGTGGGATATAGTTTTGGCTTTATATCTCTGGCTTGGTAGTAGTAATACAGAGATTGGTTAGACCACAAAGTGTACAATATACATTCGAATGAAGGAAGTTTCTGGAGCTACTACTTTGTCAGGGAGGCTGTTCCATAAATCTACAACCCTGTGGGTGAAAGAGTATTTTCTTGTATTTAATCGGACTCCTTGTTTATATATTTTTGGTCGGTGCCTGCTAGTTATAAAAGTGTCTCTTAATTGGAATAAATCACACACATCCGGATCATACTTATTTGTTAGAATTTTATTTTAAAAACCGGTGCCAACCACTCGTTCTTTTCGAGATCCATCGGACATGAACATGCTCGGTAGCGATTCCAATTACTGGTAGATAATCTCTGCTTCCACATCCGCACATTATGGTTGCATGAAGAGACACTTGCGTAGAGGAGGAGACTCGGATAGCGATGAACACAGAAAATAAAAATAACAGCAACTAGACCAACCACGGCCTCCACAAATCAACATGTAAACAAATGCTATGCGCAGCAGGGTATGACCATGAGTGTAGGCGGCATACCACAGCTGACCAGGGAACATCTATCTGCATCATAGCATTCCCAAAACATAGCTAAAGTTTTAAATCTAATATCACTGATATACTGACGGTTTCGAGGAGACTTATAATTAAGTGACAACGGACAGATCATTCAAGAACAAACTACATAGATCTACTTCAAAGAAGAATCTTTTGAATTGAACTGAGCTAGCCATACAATAATAAAAAAAACACTGAGGCAATAACAAGCCAATGGCTTATGCCTCGTAAAAAATGATGATTATATTTGCGCATGATCACTCTACAACTATACTACCTCTATGACAAAAAGCACAGGGGCTTCATGGCTCGACGGTCTAGAGCGTTTATCTCTGCCACAAGAATCGAATAAAAAAAATGTTACAGATTCGATCCCGCACTCAGAATACGCTCTGGTAGGAAAAATAATCAGTTATCAGACATGTAGGCACAGGTCTAAAGCGTGCAGATGATGGTGACTAACTATTAGATTTTAGACATCCTACTTTTGATGTACATCGACACTTGCTTGAGTCGCGACTAGAAACTCTCAACATCTCTGCTGTTTCCTGCTTGCTATGTGTTGCTGAACTTTTTTAACATTTCATTTATAGAAAACGAATTATTTTAACATTTACACTATTTTAACATTTACACTGAATTTAAATGAAATATATTGTCATTCTCAGTGTTTCGTCTGTGGGCTAGGACAAGTTTCTTACACCTGCATTGCTGTGAAATATCATTTTTATCCATTACGGGATTGTACTCTGAATGCCAAGAGTACTTATATGAATCCTGAGAACATTTTTTATCTGCTATTTATTATATGGTATTGTACAAAATACTGATTTGCAAAGGATTATTTATTTACACCTGGATTGCTGAGAACATTTTTTACCCGTTATTAAATACCGTATCATATTATTAATGCTGAGAACATTTATCTATGCTATCGATTATCATCCAAAAATAGTGAGAAACAGAGGACTTGTTTGTCTTAATGCTGCTCAGCTTCGTCAGTACTTTTGACGTGTGAACATTATTCACTGTAACATTGCAGTTTCTCTTTTAATCCTGAGCTATGTAACCCGGCGGTGGTGTTTTATTGCGAACATTTACTTTTTAATCTGGAACATTTGTGGTTTTAAATTACATTGGCAGGCTTCAGAAACTTATTCATCCGTGAATTGTGATAATTTTGAATGTTTTAACTTAACACAACTACGACAAAACTGTCATCTGATATCAGTTCTACAGAACTTTCATCTTACACCACACTTACAACAAAAACCTGTCATCTCGTGTTACTGAACTTTCATTTCTACAAGTTATCGCAAATACGCCATAGCTCATTCCATATGTTTGACTCTAATATGTATTATCAACTGCGTTATCTTCATAAATACTCTGAACTACGTTATTATACTGATCTATGCTCTTAGTAGAATCTTCTGAGTGTGCAAATTTATCTGGCTGATAACTAACTTCTTACACATACTCATGTGCAGCATCATTAACCCGTATCCTGCAGTTTGCTGTAATCCCACAGTGGTTGCCTGGCTTATAGTGAGCCAGAACTCAAACTTTGTACATGTCACTACCCAATGCTCCAGATCTTATGTTGCAAATAGTACGCCGCGTGCTGACTGTAACAAGTGTATGCTTCAGCTTTGTTGCTAACAGCACCCAGTCATATCGCAATCCACAACCTCTTATTCTGTTACTATTTTTGCTTGTCTCAACCTTAGATCTGGCATTGCCGGTGTAGTTCGGATCAACTGGTCAGATACCGGCCATACCAGCTAAGCTGGGTACGCGCCGCCCATCCTGGATTCGTTTCCTGAACTCGCAACTCTGGGTAGAGCTATAAGCGTATATGAGCCTATGGGAGAGATAGCGACTAAGTTCATTAAAACGCATGATGCGCATGTGCGCGCCAGGATGCTGTTTATATGGAGCACGTAGTTATGACCTAGATAGGATGGCGCTTTTAGTGTACCGAGATGGTACCCTGTAATTCTTATTGATTTCCTGTTCCCCGTAAATCTGGCATTAATCAAGACCAGAATTCGATGGGCTTTCTAAATCTGTAAACCATTTCAACCAATCGGTTGAGAAATGGCTGAGTTATCCAGGAAAAACTCTTCATGATTATCTTCAAACTATTGCCGTGACGTCATAACCACGTGGACGCACAACTTCTAGAATGTTCTAGAACATTCGACTGCGCTATTATTAGATGGGCGCTGATTGGCTGTTGCTCGAACGATGATTGGATAGAGCCTGCACCTGTGATGTCACGAGGAGCATAAAAGGAGAAGCGATCCAGTGATCGAGAGCATCCTCGGCCAGGGGCCGAACAGGTTGGATCTGTACCAACTACTAATAAGCACGATACGCGTCTTTTTTCACTATGTGTTGGGTTTTTATCCCATAGAGTGCAGTTTTCCAACCCACTGCACTAAAACAATTTTGTAACTCCCTATCTGTGGGAGAAATTGGAACTTTTGATAATCGTTCACGAATACTAACATCCACATTCGTAACACAATTTTACAGTGAGACCTTTGCGGCCTGAATATGTGAGTCTACAGATGTAGAGGCAGGATGTTCTTTGATGGATGACTCGCTGGATCTGCCAGCCACGCCTAAAAGTGGTATTTCAATCACCGCCACATACATCGTGTCGGTTCTTTTGACTTTCGACCACAGCAAGTAAACTCTGCCAGGTGCGTCTTCAGAGCTGGTTGACATACCCAGCACCTTGAAGCTTTGTTTTGTATATTCATTTGCCTCTGACAACCCCGCTTGTGATGGGTTGTTTACACTTTCCATCCATGCCATCGGTGTACGGGAACTTTCTTCACCACATAGTAATATCGTATCTTTTACTGACTGCTCGTTAGCCATTCTATTAGGCCTACAACACTGAGCGATGCACTCCCACCATGAGTGTTCTTGCGGAACTCTTGTTTGCGGAAAACAGCTTGCAGGAACCAGCCTGCGGGAACTTTCCAGCTTCCGGAGCGCGCATCATCTCACATCGACTATGGATTGACGCATCAATTTCAGTAACACGGTGGCCTAACTTGTGAATGACTACCAAGTATTCAAGTAACTATACTTTACAGTTTAATTATTTCTCTATATAGGTTTTGTTAATTATATTGTATCCATAAAAACGGTCCCGATGACTAAAAGGAACCGCAACGGTCTTAGGACCGATAATTATACTTTCTGTATTTGTTAATAATTATTATCATTTTCCTCAATGTGTTGCTAACCGCACTATAGTAGGTTCGCTAACCTGTATTAACATATATATCGTAATCGTTTGACACTGTATTGTTTGTTCTGGGGTTTCCGAGCAGTGATGGCTAGGGTGCGGTATCACACACACTCCCGTGTATCTTCGGATACTTAGCAGATAGTACTTTATGCCAATGTAGGAAAGCACTACGAAAACACATGTATTAATTATTATTTTATTTACTGACAATCCTCCCGCACCACAGTGCAAAACTGGCAACTTGTATATAAACCTAACGACAGGTTAAACGGTTAGTTCCATAGGACCCGGTGACGGGCGAGATACGTATCCCCACCGAACTCTGTTAAAATGTCTGGGCATGATATTTAGATCTGTCATGCCCTTGCGGGAAGGACATTTACGGTGGGTATTCGTCTCTCTTACCCCCACCATAACGATAAGAAAAATGGCCTAATAATGCTTTCGTGAAATGTCTTGTAATGTTTATGTGGTTATGAAGCGGAATGGCCGGATTCTTACCCAGTTCGGAGATCCTACTAAGTAACATGTATGAGCGCTGTCTATAGTATTGATGTCTTAGGGCATCTGTTCTCCGTGACAGCCGTGTCTAATAGCTAGGTAGATATCAGCCAGTTGTGGCTTAAAATAATCCTTGTTCTGAAAATAACTAAAAGGAATTAAGCAAAGCAGAAGGCCCGCAGAAATAAAGCGGCAACTACTAATTCAGCACATTAAGAATCACATAAGAGGGTGACGAGGGAATCCATCAGGAATCACCCGTCCCGTCTTCACATAAACCAGTACGCACCCCTATAGTCATAATCTCACTATGTATGGTCTTTTCTTTCTAAAGCATTTTTGTTTGAAATATTAGAGTGGGCCCATTTTTGCCTACTATTCTTCTCCCGCTTTAAGCCATGGCGACACCATCCCGAGACAGAGGCCTGCGCAAGGCACTTGCCTCTCGCAAGGATTCAGGGATGGCGGTCCACGGCAGGATAATACTCCTCACCCAAACTAGCACTAGGAGTAGTGCCCGCGTGAGGCACATCACCTTTTCGTCTGAGATAACCTTCTTCCTTTCAGCTTAGAGGTATAATAACTTATATTAAGTTAAATAGCTATGTCTCGTGTACGGGAGCCTCCCTTGCGGGGATACCTCTGCGGACCTACAAGTCTGTGTGGTACCTCCGGGAGCCCCATGTTTAAAGGTTCATCTACCTGCCTATATGTCTCGTATTTTCGTATGCTCTTACTGTGGTTTTATCTAGCATATTTATGATTGTTTAGGTAAACTCATTGTATAGACTTATATTTTTAGGTCACCAAATCAAATCTTGTAAGTCCATAGATCACGAAATTGCTATGGACAGGCATACTGGTGACACAATTCTTTGGATGAGACAGTTGTGTTTAATGTTCGCGACGATGGTCGCACGGCCCCACCGGAACGATTGAGTTCCACCGGCCTTAGGAGCCGATTTTAGTTTCCCGCAAGGCAGTCTTGTACAAGGTCCATCACCATGAGACCAGATGCTAACCAGCGTCATCACTCGTCATGCACTTGCGGCGTGGCGACTCGACATGATACACCGGAACAGCCTGACACTACCCGGCAAGCTACACCAAGCCAGTCATATATACAAGCAGACATTATGACGAGAACGAGCCCTAGTAACACACACTCTGCCATCGAGATTCATCAGGCTGTTCCAGCTGATCCAGCGAGATCTCGTGGAGCTGTGTATGAACTGAATGAACAGAAATCCGTGACTAAAAAACTCAAGAGATCAGCTAATTCGAATTCAGCATACTGGGGAAGGACTAACACTATATTTTCAGGCTGACATCTATAAAGTGCTGAAGGCGGATATTGACGCGTATTACAAAAGAACAACAAGTAGCATCTATACATGTAGAGTGACAACAAATGAAGACAAGAGAGGAAGAACAGTGTCTACAATATACCATGTCTACAAGAAAGCTTCAGGAAACATAGTTACACCATAAATTTCTCCCACACTTAGTCTTCCATTCTATTGAATGGCTCAAGCGAAGAAGAATTCATACAGAAAGGCCTACCTGCAATAAATGAGATGTGTAATAACTCAACGAGTAGGAAGCAAATGGTGGATGTGAAAGCCCTAAACAATTGTATTGAAGATGCTCTTATGAAGTTGGCACAAAAAGCATAAAGTGACAAGCTACCAAACCCAGAAAAGACCTCCAATTCTTATGTGAATGCCATTTTTGATACTGGTGACGTGAACAGATGTCCAGTGTGTGACCAGGCAGTCACTGAACACTCCAAAGGTATCGAATGATGCGTATGCAAAACAGAGTTTAGACGTCTTACAGCAAGTGGTGATGTCACGGTTGCATGCTTATTTTGTCATGCTGACAGTGTAGATAGCAAGAGGGCACATGATAGTACAATCACAGATGATGTTTGTTTCTCGGCGGCGCAGTCTGCTAGTTTAGACACTCGTAGACCCACTCTTGACCCAATACCTAGTACACGGGTGGCCAGTAATGTCATTGAGCAGATAGATAGAGCTCATGTGTCCAACAAGCCAGTGACTGGATAACTAGTACACAGTCGGCCAACAATGGTGTTGAACAGACCAATAGATGTCAGGTGTCCAATATAGACCAATCAACTCAGTCCTCCGGAAATTGCAGTATATATTGTCAGTCCATGCTGTCCACTGACAGGTCGAGAGTGAGCAATGATGCCGCAGTAGGTCATGCCCGAGCAGTTGACAATTCAGTACAACAAACTCAGTCTAATAGAATAATAACAATGAATGACGCAGATACAACAATACTAATGTTAGAACAGGTGTCAGACCTACACAGCCCATGCATATTTCTGGAAGTAAAGTCACAGACAATGATGTGGTGAGAGACCAAACATTGTCGAATGATGTTCCTACACACCATACTGATTGTTTAAATAGACATGTGATTGAACTTGGCCCATTTGCTAAGCCTAACATCAGTAGTCAATATTCTAGCCATTCAAATGAAAAAACCCAACCCAACTATGGTGTGGAGGGCAATCTTGGAAGCAAACAAGGGAATGGTTTAAAGACTAAGAAGTAAAAAAATCAGCCACCCAACCCAGGTCTAGCGAAATCTGTAAACCCTATCAATGGCTCTCTACCAAATGAGAAATTACAGGCCACTG
>JAVVLW010000132.1:0-40000 GCA_034401795.1 Chaetoderma sp. LZ-2023a | reverse complement strand
GGTAAATGCATGAAGGACATATTATGAATGTTTCATCCTTGTTGTTAACTTAAGAACAGGTCTAGAACATTAAGAACTGTTCTTGAACTGTACTCAATCGCTGTTTTAGAACATTAAGGGAGGCAACGCCTTAATTATAAACAAATCTATTTTTGCATTTAATGCCTTAATTATTCTATTATACAAAAATTATGTACCAAAAATCATCATTAATTGTCACATTTGAATAGTAAATGTCATATACATAGAAACATACAGGTAATAATAAACCCATTTTATGAACCTATGCTCTTTCTAGAACAGTTTTAGAACTCCAAGAACATTTATATCATTTAATTTTCAAGGATAGTTCAGGAATTGAACATGAACATTTAAGGAATTCATCAGGCATTTCAATTCTTGAACTTTCCGGATTAGTTCTATCTCTATTCAAGAATATATATTCATGAATTTTTGTTGAACATTTGATGAATGTACATACATGAACTGGACATAATTCAATACACTACTTTTAATTCGGCCATTTAATGTTCAAGGATAGTTCAAGAATTGAATGTGAACATTTAATGAATTCATCAGGCGTTTCAATTCCTGAACTTTCTGGAATAGTTCTATTATTAATCAGGAATATATATTCATGAATCTATTTTGGCCATTTTATGAATACCTGTAATTTTCTTAATCAGTACTTTTGAGGAATTTGTCATGCACTTATTTATTCATGAACAATTCATATTTCCAATTTTGAATATGGCCATTTAATGTTCACGAACAGGTCAAGAACTGAACATTTGATGAGCGTTCATGAACTTCTCTTCATGAACAGTTCTTGAAAATTTTACAGAATGTTCATGCATACGTCCAGTTCATGAATTCAAATTCAGGTTCTTAGATTCATGAAACAGTGTTTATCAACTATTCAGGAAAGTTCATGACTGTGGAATTCATGAACTAGATATTTTCATGAACCCTGCTTTTGATGACCTTATTATGGACTTAGTTGTTCACGAAAAGTTCATGAACAGAAATTTGCCAAATGTACCATTTCATGTTCAAGGATAGTTCATGAATCGGAAATGACTGTTTGATAAGCATTAATTTTTCATGAATAATTGTGTGTTTATATTCATGAATAGGTCATGAACGTTTCGCAGGGGTTCTGTTTCGCAGGCAAGACAAAAAAAACTCCCGTAATTTAGGCTACCGGTAATTATGAAGATTACACGCAATTTGTATGGGATAGAACAGTAACCTAGCTATCTGTAGACCTTTTTAAAATTGTGTCAAATGTGTCGCTCAATACAAATTATCCTGATTGTGTCTTAACTAGAGATGAATTGCATCCCGTGTGTTGTGCCATTTAACTTTTCCGCATATCACACATGATGTGTTCCAATGTCACAAAATAAGGATTTCTTAAAATAGTATACCTCCTTGACAAATCAAATGTCTATTGAATTCTTATTCCCAACAGGAGTTAATTTAGTGAAACTCAACATACACCCGCAGTCATACTTGTTTGAGGAATGCTAAATGTGAACAGTTAATCTTTGATAATTCACTGAGAAAAGGGGGCGTGGGGGGGGGGACTTTTATTAGATACTCATTTGGAATCCATGGTAAAAGCATCACTAAAAATCTTGAAAGTCTTCACAGCTGCAGTGATCATTACAATTCCAAGACAATTTTGATGAATTTTAATCTTTCAAGGGAGATAGTTCTGGCGAATATGGGCAGACTTTGCCGAAATGAAATCATGACACTTCCTCTATCCCTAACACATCTGCTGAAAAATTTGTGAGTGTAGGTTTAAAACTCTTCGAGATATGGCTAGGACAAGAAAATTTTGAAATTTTTTAGCTTTTCAAGGGAGATAGCTCTGGAAAATATTGGCAGATTTTGCCAAAATGAAATCATGACAGTTTTCGTCTATCCCTAACACATCTGCTGAAAAAAATCAAGATCTGGCCCGGACAAGAAAATTTACAAATTTTAGCATTTCAAGGCAGATAACTCTGGCGAATATGGGCAGAGTTTGCCGAAACGAAATCATGACACTTCGTCCATCCCTGACACATCTGCTGAAAAAAAATGTGAGTGTAGGTTCTAAACTCTTCGAGGTATAGATCGGACAAGAAAATTTTGATAAATTTTCGCTTTTTAAGGGAGATAACTCAGGAGGATATGGGCGGATTTTGCCGAAATAAAATCATGACACTTCATATATCCCTAACACATCTGCTGAAAAAAAATTGTGAGCGTAGGTTAAAAACTCTTCGAGATCTGGCATGGACAAGAAAATTTTGATAGATTTTAGGTTTTCAAGGGAGATAACTTTGGCAAATATTGGCAGATTTTGCCGAAATGAAATCATGACACTTCGTCCATCCCTCACACATCTGCTGAAAAAAGAGTTGTGTGTGTAGTTTCAAAACTCTTCAAGATATGGCACGGACAAGATGACAAATTTGTGCTTTTCAGGGGAGATAACTCAGGCAAATATGGGCGGATATTGCCAAAATGAAATCATAACACTTCGTCTATCCCTAACACATCTGCTGGAAAAAAATTGTTAATGTAGGTTCAAAACTCTTCGAGATCTACTCCGGACAATAAAACGGACGGTCGCCACGGCATAAGGTGGCTGTCAAACCGTTTAATCTGACAGTTTCAAAAATGGCAAATATGAAATCAGAATACACACAAACATATATAAAACCAATTTTGGCCACAAAATTCATCCAATAAAAAATCTAATATGGCCGTCAAACATGCTACATTTTGTTTGGCCCCCCCGGTGGCCATGCTTTTTATGGATTACCTTCCCTTGAACAAACTTTAATGGCGCTTAGTCTCTAATCATATCTCCCCAATATCGGCCTGATCACTTCATTGGTTCTAGAGAAGTCGGTTTCGGGAAAAGTAGGTCATTCAAGATGGCCGCCGAACCATTTGGTCAATCAAGTCCTCTTGGCTTAACTTGGCTTACCGTATTTCGCTTAATTGAAGCCTAGGCTTCTATTAGGCCAAGAAGTGTTCAATTTCCAACCCAAAATCTCTGAAAAAGGGGGTGAACTTATATATTAGTTTTCCCAAAAAAATTTTCTAAAACTGATACCACAGAAATTCAACGCATTTTCTCGCGTAAAAATTCCCACTGCCTACGCCTATGTTTAATGTATACCTCAAAACATCACCGGGGAAGTGAAATTATTTGATTTGAGCCCCTAAATATTGTGTATCCTTTAATAAAGGTCGTTTATTACATCAAAATTAATTCACAATTTGATATAAAATGGCGTCACGAACAAATACAAATCATGTGATTCACCTCCAATTGAAGAGTTTATTTTAGAGCCAGTACTCGGATATAAATATTCTGGAATCGGGGACTCGGAACTGAGAAATTTTTTATATATTATCATTGCGCGATAGGAACTGAGTATTATACTGATCTGAATAATGGGTACCCATTTGATAAATTCCCGTTAGCGTATAATATCTCGTGAGAACACGCCGCCTCCCATCGCATAAGAGCGACTGGCTCACCAACATAAGAAGCCAGCTATATTGTCATTTGTAATAATTCAATTTGGATCATTTAATGTTGATCGGCGTTACAAAATTGATGCACATTTTCTCCCGTACTTGTTTGGTACATAATTTTGGTCTTAAAATATATTTCTAAGGAACGTATTTAATAATGCCAAGACTGTTTTATGCGCATTTTGACTACAAAAGTGTGGAATAAACTTTATTATATCTTGAACATACGTGGCCTACTATTAGTATTAATCTAATAGGTGGTCGAGATTTACAAATCCGAGGCCTGTATTGACTTCTAGAGGACCGGAAATGTATCAGGGCAGAGATCGGTCTGAAGTAGACACACCCTGTGACACGATTGTTATTATTATACATGCTATTCTTACCAATTTGCTCTTAAAAAAATGTTGCCATACAATCTGCTGAGGTAGGTGGTGGGCTTCTAATACAGAGTTTTGCCGTTTTGAAATTGCTAAGAAATCATTGGAGCTCATATGTCAAAGTTAGGGGTGGGCTACTATTAGAGCATAGGCTTCAATTAAGTGAAATACGGTACCTCTTGTCCTAGATGATGTTTCATGAGTTTTGAATCGATTCCCCAAGCGGTTTCGGAGATTTTCAGACGTTTCCTAAAATGGGCCAAAATCCAAAATGGCCACCGGCCATATAGGTCGATCGACTTCATTTGAACAAACTTGGATCCCTATGCCCTAAGCATGCTTCCTGCCAAATATAATTGAAATTGGCCCAGTGGTTCTTGAGAAGTCGTTTAATGGAAAAGTTGACAGACAACGGACAGATGACGGATGGACAGTCGCATGGTATAAGCTCACTTGGCCTTTCAGGCCAGATGAGCTAACAATGCTAAGCTGTTCAGCAATTAAAGATGGCTTCTGAATAATCACACTCCATGGCAATTTGACTCAGTGATTTGCTGATGTCAATTTGTGATTGACAGTAGCAATTTGTAATTGTCTGCATGTTGATGGTCTGTGATTATCTTTTGGCATGTTGAGGGTGGTTGGTGGCAGTTTATCATTGGCTGATGGCAGTCTGCATTTTTAAAACTGGTTGACATCAGTGATTTGCTTGTAGCAGTCTGTGATTGGCCGATGGCAGTATGTGATTGGTTGAAAACCATAAATTGTGATTCTATGATTGGCCATGCAGTTGTTATCTGTGGATACATATCCCTGCAAAAAGGTGACCATAATTTCATGTCTTGTCCTGGTTTGACAACGGTCAATCTTGAAATATGACAGGTGTTTGGCTATGGTAAATGCTAACCATGGCTGCCTTCAAAACATAAATGAGGAGATGCGATTTGATGGATGGATGAATGGCAGACGGACGGATGGCTGCATGGCTTAAGCTCACTTTGCCCTTCTGGCCAGATGGGTTAAACTACCAGCCTTAAGTATCCGTCCAGTCAAGTTTAGTCGAAATTGCCCAAGCAGTTAATGAGTATCATTTTTTAAATGATAAATTGACCCATCAAAATTCTGTATAAGTTCTGAAACCTACCAACATAGTATCCTTCCAGCGAAGCCTGGTTGAAATTGCCCAAGCAGTTAATGAGGCGCAATGCATTAACCGATTTGCTGTCATTTAAAAAAAAATTCAAGATGGGCGGCAAAAAAATTTACCAATCAGAATTCTGTATACATGTTCTGAAGCTTACCACTTTAGGGCTTCCCAACTAAGTTTGCTTGAAATCGGTCAAGTGTTTAATGAGGAGTAGGCTTTTAACTGATTTCCAGAAATTTTAGGCAAAATCCAAGTTGGCTCTTGGAAATATTGACCAATCAAAATTCTCATTAGAAGTATTGAAGTCTACCAGTATAGAATTAGTCCACACAAGTTTCGTTGAAGTTGAGCTATTTATATTGGCGGAAAAGCCTTTTAAATGATTTCCGGAACATTTTTTGAAAATCAAAGATGGCCGCCAGATAAACTGACCAATTAAAATTCTGAACAGATTTCTGGAGCCTACCACCATAGCATCTTTCTAACCAAATTTGGTCAAAATCGGCCAAAGCATAAATGAGATGTGATTTGATGGATGGACAGATGGATGATCGACAGATGCCATGGCATATTAACTGCCCAAGCAGTGAATTAGGAGTAGCATTTTAAACGATTTCCTGTTATTTTTCAGAAAATTCAAGATGGCTGCTGAAAAAATTGACCAATCAAAAATTTTTATATAAGATCTGAAGCACACCACTCTTGGATTCTTCCAGCTGAGTTTGTTTGAAATCGGCCAAGCTGGTTAATGAGTAGGGTTTTAACTGATTTCCAGAAATCTTCGGAAAATGCAAGATGGCTGGCGGAAAAAATGACCATGCAAAATTCTGTATACATGTTCTGAAACCTATCACCATAGTACCTAGGGCTGGGCGGTTTGGCCTAAAAGAAAACCGGTGACGGTATCACTAGTTAAACCGGTATTAACGAAATACCGGTTTAAGGGGTTAGAATGATCGAAAATAATTTGAAATATGAAAATATGCCGTTTTCATTAGCTACAGTACATGTATTTTGCGATTTGACAACTGATGTAAATTGCCACAAAATTAGAACGGTAACTACGTACGACTGCTCACTTCGATGCTATGTACCTCAAAATAGTAGTTAAAATAAATTAAATAAATAAAGTCTGGTTCATGTGATGTCGTGAAAATAACACTAACTACTAAAATGTTGGTTTTCAACACTGTTATTAGGTAACTATTTTCGAAAGCGTAGTAAAATCTAATGCGTGTAAGTAGGAACCCGAATATGAGAGCGAGTTTAGGCTCCTAGTAGAGTAGCGCTCATACGGTTAGAGTTTGTATAACCACCTACAGTGTGATCTAGTCTAGTAAGTCACGTGTTTGTACTCGAGTACTCGGTATTTAGTAATATTCCTCAATAAACTGTCATTCACGCGGGTGAATGTCATTCAACACGTAACTAAAGGGTAGTCATTTCCCGGAAATCGCACCTCAAGAATTCTCACAAAAATCTGTTTGACTATTTTTCGAGGTTCATATGTCATATATTAAAGAGATTATGATAATTTGACAACATGAATGCAATGATTCGTGAATCTAACTTAAATCTACTTAAATCAACACTCCTTAGTCCTGAAGATATATACGAAGACGAAAAAGACCGGGCCGGGCCATAAAACAAGACGATGTGATTGTAACACCTATTGAGCAGAAAAGTCACGCGGTAAAAAATACTACAAATTTCATTCATAAAATCAATAGCAGTGAATACTCCGGCGGAAGAATTCGTTAACAACCAAGCACATTATGCCTGCTCGTATTTGAGAGGCTAAGAAGTTTATTTTACTTGTAACTACTCCGCCAACGTAAGAAGCAACTTAACCGTTTTCATTTCTGGGGCGTTCAAGCAATTTGTCTCGTATGTGTTATTCCGTCCTGGATCATTTTATGTTTGTCGAAATCTAAAGGAAATCATGTTTGGATTGGGAGTTCATTGTATAGCCTTCATAGCGTTTTCTTGATTTTTTTTTTTTGTATCATGTCACATTTGGAATCCTAATTTAACATAGTACAAACTTGAATCGAAAAAAGGATTATTTGCTACAAAGAAGAAATTTAGATTTTCATATTATTCAATCTTACATTTAACCTGCAGAGCTTAGGTTATGAAAAATTCACTGCTGGCAAATCAAACCATATTTGCAGAGTGTCGTCCTCGGCCGATTTGTTGGGATTTCACCAACACCCTTGCTTTCCCACGGCTAATAGTTATAGATGACTGTATTTTATGTCTCTAGTAGCAAATGGTTACACTAGATAATAATATTAAACTGCAAGTCAAGAACAAACTAGTTTAGGACAGCCACCAGATTTCGCGCAATGGCGATCTTACGGATGGTTTTTCGGGTTTTTTATTTTTGTAATGGGTTTTTAAACCGTCATCATAAAAAACATGAGACGGTGTGAAACCGGTATACCGCCCAGCCCTAATAGTACCCTTCCAGCCAAGTCCATTTAAGAAGATGTGTTTTGATAATTTCCAGTAAAATTTGCATAAAATCTCAGATTTTCACCCAAAAAATAGACAAATCAAAAATCTAAGGATCCTTTCAGTTAAAGGAGATACTTTTTAAAGCAAAAGTTGACAGACGGACAAACAGACAGATGGATGACAGACAAGAGATGGATGGATGGTCGCCATAGCATAAGCTCACTTGGCCAGAAGTGACCTAATAATACTTATAATTAACAAGCCCAGATGCATGTGACACATCACATGAATACAGGGAAATGTAATTTACATGGATCGCTTAATTAACTTACAAGGCAAGACAGAAATACTGACATTAGTGGTCAAGGGGAACTGGTCAGCCAATACAGTGGTCTTGAGAAATGTTTATTTGCATGCAGCCCAAGAAGACAATTTATGAAATTCTACCACTTGATATGCGAGTAAGTAATTCACGTGGTAAGTTTTCTAAAATAGTCTTCTCTCGGCCGGCAAATAGACATCCACTATGTAAGCAGAATTTGGATTTTCTTGACAAATCTTGGCCATTAAAGCTGATACAATTCTTATACGATCATACTTCCCATACAGTTTGGCAAAATAAAACTGAATGCAGTTTATCGATTAAACTTTCAAATTTGTTCAAGAAAATACATTTTCTCCTAGAAAATGTCCGCAAAAATGTCCATTTGCATAACAAGAGAACTCTTTTTGAGAATTTACCACTGGAATAACTGGATCGACTATCGAGCAAGTAATTTCAAGTGGAAAATTCGCAAAAACAGTCTTCTCTTGGTCTGCAAATGGACATTTTTCAAGACCACTGCAGAAGATGTCTTTGGCCAGCTTGAGTGTTAAAGGGTTACATGTAATTTGACTTAACGTTATTGTTGTCATGAAAACACAACACATCAATGGCGGCTATGGATATAAGGACAAAATGTACAATGAAATGATAAAAGCAAAAGTTTGGTACCAAGTCTCTACTTACTCCTTTAATGGTCATCGTAACAACATTTACAGAATCAAAAATGCACTAACAATCTCACTCAGACAGACTTCTTGGAAATGATCATATATAATTTAGTCATAAGCTAAGAGTAAGAAAATTACAGAAGCGAAAACATCTCTGGACAATTTCTGAAATGACAAATGCTTTCAAAAGTCTATCCCATAATAATGCCTCAAGTATCAATGATGTATTAATGCGTAATAATCACTTTTCATCTTGAATTCTTCAATAACTGGCTTCAAAGTAAATAAATACTAGCAAAATGTTTAAAAGAATACAACTCAAAAAAATTGTCCAGAGATGTTTATGGTTGCATCTTTCAGTTACATTCATTTGAAAATAAACATTGCTCCTAACAATATAACATATAGTACACATGTATTGATCACACTGATCATCGCACATAGATATGTATGTAAAACCATTAGCAAGATGCCAATCAATGGAAGCCTCACATGGATACGTTCACACTGAGGAAAAGTCCAAATAACATTCTCTGGGGTAATCAAGGAATAGGAAAAACATTTCCCACTAGAAGGAAATTCATCAAACTGCCAGACGATGGACAACCGTAAACACTCTTTCAAATTATTTGAAAATGGTCTATGTGCACCTTGGGCATTGGCAGAGAAGCCAAGATAATTGTTTTGCTGGACACATACAGACAATTGGGTAATTGACAAATGAAACTCTTTTCAGCATAATAATAATAATAATAATAATAATAATAATAATAGCACTAGATAAATGACGATAGACATTAGGGCAAACTGATGTAATGTTATCAAGCAGAAATACAAATTACAGGTAAGGTAACCCTGGCGAGTTATGGATGAATTCTGCTGTAGCTCAAGCCCAAGTGAACTCTTCTGCTGAGGTATCCACTTACAATGTACCAGATGACAAGTGAATCCACATGTCTCAGCTTAGTATAGTTACCGTCCAGAAAACAGCTTTCTGATAAATTCTAAGATTTTCGAGGGAGGTTAATAATGGACCCAGGAGCAAATAAGATGTCTGCCTCCTCCACGTCTCAGCCCTCACTGAGGATGGAAGATGTTATCAAAACTACGTGCATATGCGCAAGCATGGGCACTACCCAGCGCTTGGAAAGAGTGAATTTTAAAATGTGGTGAATATGTTGCTACGCATTCGCAGGTCATAGGGTGAGAGGCATAGTCTTAACCCTTTAACGATGAAATTTGTTAAACACAATTTTAATTTTCTCATAGAAAATGTCCATTTGCAGACCAAGAGATTTTTTTTGAAAATTTACCACAGAGCCAGTCATTCCAGTGGTAAATTTTCAAAAAATTCCCTAACCCTTTTCTTCGTCTGCAAATGGACATTTCTCAAGACCACTGCAGAAGCCGTTTTTGCCTGATATGAGGGTTAAAGGGTTAATACTATAGGCCTCATACAGAAATGGTGGTATACATGTAACTCCTGGACCCCAAAATTGGTCGCTTAATAGTCTTGAATACCTTCGTGGAGCCTGAAATATCAGGAAGCCATATGCGAAGGAATTTACAAAATTAAGAAAACGCACGCCGAGTTATGACCAAAGAACCACCACCTATTTAATTGCACCACTGGACTATTGAGCGTGTGCACTGACCATGACCGGATGCTGAATATTACTGCGCCAGTGAGTATAAAAGTGATGTGATTTTGGGTGGTCAGAGAATGCCAGGTGGGTCAGCTTTAAAGTTGATCCAGTGGTCAGAAAATGTTGTTGTTAGAAATAAAGTAATACCACAAACAGTTTATAAGAAACTGCAGGGCCATTCCATCCACTGCACGAAAGATGAAGAGAGAAGGCCTATGACTGGATTATGTGAATAAAGAGACATTTATAAAACATTATGAAGAAATCATACTTATCGCACTACCCAAGCCCAAGAAGCCACCTGGCCCCCAGCCAATCTGCGGCCCATTATGCTCTTGAACAGCATGCAGAAAATCCTATCCAATGTTACACTATGCTGCATCCGAGACAAGATCGATGACTTCACCGGATCATGTCAGTGGCTTCAAACGTGGACGCAGCTGCGCAGACATTGTATGGGCTCAACACATGCGTGTATCGGTAGTCATGTCCAAACACTGGGACTTCCACAACATGAGCATTGACATGTCATGAGCCTTCAACACAATTAAGTGCTCAAAGACCCTAGATGTACTAGGCCAGGCCAGTAGCAATGAAGATGAGCTATGACTAGTGAGACTACTGAGACTACTGCTTGCAGACACCAAGCTGAGAGTATGAGTCAAGTCAGTGAAGTCTGTAGAGTTTGAAACATTAATCGGCTCCCAACAGGAAGATGGTCTATCCCCGGTGCTTTTCACCTGTTACCTTGCTGCTGCATTGAAATCTGTGCGGGAAAGTTCCACAAGATGAAATATGCCGACAATGTGGACTCCATAGACGAGGAAAAGAAACCCCCTGACGAACTTCTCCCAATAGCTTAAAGCAAACT
This sequence comes from Chaetoderma sp. LZ-2023a, assembly GCA_034401795.1. NCBI lineage: Eukaryota > Metazoa > Mollusca > Caudofoveata > Chaetodermatida > Chaetodermatidae > Chaetoderma > Chaetoderma sp. LZ-2023a. Next base: position 28,957 of record JAVVLW010000132.1, on the reverse strand, counting down.
AAAAATTGAGAATCTTTTTATGAATGAATCCAAAACAGAGTTCACCCACATATACCTATCTACAAAGCATGAAACTAAAGAAAATGACGACCCACTTCGTGGCGGTGAACCATGGAGGAAAAGTAAAATCCTGGGATCACTGCTTTGCAGTACTGCTGACATTGCTGCACGCTGAGTCATGGGGAACACAGCCTTCTCGTCCTTCTGGAAGCTATGCATTCGTAGATCAAAGATGCCCTTGATAAAGAGGCTACATTTATACAATGCAACCTGCATATCCTTGATGCTGTATAACTGTAACAGCTTGGCAGCTCCAAAGGCAGGTCTAGACAAACTTGATGCCTGCCACCGCAAACGCCTACATATCCATCACTGGACACCGATGGCCAGACAGTATAATCTCCAACGATGCACTATTCACAATGTGTAATACGTCGCCGCTGTCTGTAAAAGTCGCCCAGCAAAGATGGTCCATGTTTGGCCATGTGCTAAGGATGGCAGAGGAGACACCAGCACAGAGCCTTGGAATTCACCCTACTCGGAGCCAACAAATATAAAGCCAGGAGAGGACGTCATTGCATAAATCTGCTAAGCATGCTACGAAGTGACCTCAACAATGCAGGACTCGGTACGCTACTACACTCAAGTCAAGAATGGACCTGAGGAAGGTAAGGATTTGGGCTGAGGACAAAACACAGTGGGCAAAAGCGAAGAAGGACTGATTGCAGCTTTAGGATGTTTCTACTACTACAACCACAGAATACAATAACCAACATGAAGAAATAAAGACCTGATCCAACAGAGATAGAACGTCAATCAATAAATATTTGGAAACAGAACTTTCAAGATTATTTGTACATGTCAGTACACATGACTGACCGGTGAATGCGTATCCCATACAAGAAAGAAGACAAACCGTGAAACTTAACAGAAGAAACGCTGCAAAACGGCAATAGGCTTCCGAAGAAAGTGTCCTACAAACATTCAGATCACCTGTACCAGCAAGTTAATGGTATGAGGTGAGAGATGAGAAATACGAAAGCGATACCCAGCAGCAGCAGTCGAAATATGCACGTGTGCAGCAGTGTCAGGCATCAGCGGCAGATCGTAGTCGGTATAGTCAAACCTGCCAGGGCAAAACAGACGATATCTCTCAAAAATGGCCATGCCGCAGCAGCACATATCAGCAAACGAATTCATTTCACCGCTTTCCCATTGCTGTGTAGATCCCACTATGGCAGAGGTTCTGCAATGTGCAATTGTTCTATGAACATTTATCATTGTTGTTAATCTATCGCATTGCACGGTTCATCATTATTGCCATTACTCTTTTAGCCAAATATTTTTGGTATATATATATATATATATATATATATATATATATATATATATATATATATATATATATATATATACGACCCAGAGGGTCTGGCCTTATGTTTTACTAATTACATATACCTACCTCCTTGCATTACTATTGCTCTTTCCTTCTCTGAAGGGAAGCGTAGTAGGATGAATTTTTTACAGCCAATGTTTGCTGGGTATTGTGGTTACAGAGTGACTGAAGGCGTCTTCAAGAATCGCCATACTCTCTCTAATGATGAGATCCATAGTGATTCGCTTGAATGCTATATCTCAGAATGAGGAGGGTTAATCCAATACCCAGCGCCACTCAGGTCATAAAGCACAATGACAGCCTCATTGGCTGATAGCTATTACATGACCTTGTTGTTAGCAACCAAGACTTCATTCCTTTGACGAATCCAGTCATATAAGCCAGCTTTATGCAGATCCATGAAGAGGCAGATGATCCTATCACTACTCGACTCTGAATATCTGACTAAAGCTGAAATTAAAAATTAACCTAACTTCTCTACATTATATGATGGGAAATTCCTTTCAGAAATACCCAAATATGTCAAATTCTGACATATCCGGGCATAACCTAAAGGCTGAAGAATATAATGAATATCTTTTCTGAATATAACTCTTCTAACAAGATATGACCATTTAAATGAAGCCTTATTTAAGAATTAATGAACTCACACCCACCCAAAAAAATCTTATATGGACATGGATTTCAGAGCGACGGCTAGCTGATGCTACTGCTAATAGGAATACTGCTTTGAGCATAAGATATTTTAAACAAAGAGAACATAAGGGTTCAAAATGTTTCCCAGTTAGAACCTGTAAAAGAAGCGAAAGGTTCCAAGAAGGAAGGGTTTCTTAAAAGGTGGACGTGAATTACCCATACCTTTAATGAGGTCATGAAAATGTTTTTGAACTTGGACCGAAGGATCAATAAGACACTTGACAAAGGAGTTCAGACCAAATCGATAGGATCTGATAGTATGAACTGATAGCTTTTTCTGGTCAAAGAGGAAAACCAAAAAATCTGTGACCTCAGAGTTACAGAGGCCTCAGAGGGCAGGATAGAATGGTCTGAACACCATTTTTTTTAAAACTCAAATCGAGCTTTATAAATGTTTTGAGTGGAAGTTCTGAGGGATTTCTCCAAATGTTCTTGAGATCTGACTGAAAAGACTGATGAAGAAGGGGGCCACTCGACAACTTCCAGACTGACAGGCAAAAGATTTCTGGATTCTGATGGAGAATCCGGCCTCTGTTCTGGGACAATAGAGGCAGGAGGTAGCAGAGGGAGATCTACAAGAAGGTCCAGGAGATCCGGAAACCATGATTTTGATGGGCAAAACAGAGCTATTAACAGGACTACACAGGGATGTTGCCTGATCTATATGAGCACCAGAGGAATGAGAATCATAGGGTGAAATGCGCAAGCGAACATGTTGTCCCAAGACTGAACTAGAGTCTACTGAAAGAGCCATGGCTTCTGGAAAGGGAGATTTGAAAGTGGATATCTTTCTGTTCTTGAGAGTAGCAAACAAGTCTATGTGGGGACGACCGAACTGAAAACAAGCCTGGGACGTGGTATGCTCAAAGAGAAATTTTGCAGGACTTGCACCAGTGGACTCACGACAGAGAGACCGACCTGGTTCCCCACCCCTGATGATTGATGAACGAGACCACTGTGAAATTGTCTGATCGGATAAGTATTGAAAGACCGAGAATCATGGGGTCCCAATGAACTAGGGCATGGAAAACAGCCCATAGTTCTAAAAGGTTGACATGGTAGGACGATTCTGTGAGGGACCCGGTTCCCGAAATCTTGGAATCCCAGATGGCTCCCCATCCTTCCAGGGATGCATCTGTGAAAAAGATAGCCTGATGAGATGGAGGATGAAGAGGAACCCATAATAACAGGGATTGACGGTCTTTCCAAAACCGGCCATGAGTCATGAGTTCAAACTTGATGAGAATTCGATGATCCAGAGAATCTAGAGACTGATTCCAGTGGGCCATAAGATAGAACTGGAAGGGTCTTCTCATCAGAGGAGCCCAAGGAATCACTTTCTCTACCGAAACCATGAGGCCCATGATTCTGATGAAAGATCTGGCCAAAACTAACTAGCCTACATTGAATTGTGGATATCATTATTTGCACATTTGGAAGGGAGGGAAATTACCTCAGGTGGGTAAAAACTTGACTTGGGGAGAGACGCGACTTTTCTACATTGATGATCCAACCCAGGTGAAGGCAAACCTGGATGGCATCTGATACATCCACAATGGGGGAGATGGGATCGGGAGCCTTGAAAAGCCAATCGTCTATATAGACATGTACTGAAATTGCCTGATGATACTATTCGAGTGAATACGCAAGGGGAGGTGGTCAGGTCGAAAGGAAGACTGCGAAACTGCCAAACTTGCCATTGTAAGCGAAACGAAGGAACTTGCGGAATGCAGGATGAATAGGGACATGAAACTATGCATCTTTGAGGTCGATGGATATTGTCCACAAGCCCACCTGGAGAGACTAAATGATGGATTGAACCGTGTCCATCTTGAAGGAAGGACTCGCAATTAGAAGATTGAGGGATTTTAGATTTATAATAGGTCTCCATCCCCTTAGTAGTGATAGGAGGTCACATACAGGACCGACTTATGACCCGCTCGGACCCAAGAGAGGATATGCCGAACTCGGGCCACATGGGCGCAGGCTGCGGAATGTTGACAGATGAAGAAGAAGAAGAATCCTGGAGCGATATGACTGGCTTATAGATCTCTGGGGAATTTGGTTCATTCTGGCAGCTTAGGACCATGACCCGCATATCAAACATTTCAAACACATGTGTCCATGGCAACTGCCATGATAGAATCTGATAGAATGATTCTGATTCTTTTCTTTAGCCTTCTCCTTGATCTTCTTCGGAGACTTTCTCAAATCTGAATCGTAGAAACAGAGATTTGATAGAGTAAAGCTCCGAATATGACTCAGGATTAGCCAGCCCTAATCCCAAGATTCCTTATTGATAGAGACCCTACTGATCTCTAATTTTAATTATTTTGGTTTTCTTTTTGAGAGCGTATATTACCGAGATATCGCGGATTCATGCTCAATCACAACAAGCTTGTCAATTCAGTAGCTTATACGTGCTACTGTAAAAGAAGAAGCAAAAATAGACAACACATAGTCTATACACTCTAGGCGCAAGTAAGCAAAACTGGTAACGCGCCTACCACGAAAATAGAAATGATCTTACAAATCATTATTACTGCACCAGGACCTACAACCACTTATCTTGGTTTTTTTATGCTTGTCCGACATCTTGATTATCCTTATGACTTTCTATAATCCACAGCAATTCCAAAAGTTATAAAATAACTTAAACTGGCTATACAAATTTTTATACACCCTTCCCTTCAACAGTAGGAAAAGGAATGAAGTCTTGGTTGCTAACAACAAGGTCATGTGATAGCTTTCAGCCAATGAGGTTGTCATTGTGCTTAATGACCTTCTCAGTGGCTCTGGGTATTGGATTAATCCTCTTCTTGCATCATTCTGAGACATAGCATTCAAGTGAATTACTATGGATCTCATCATTAGAGAAAGTATGGAGATTCCTGAAGAAGCCTTCAGTCACTCTGTAACCACAATACCCAGCAAACGTTGGCTGTAAAAATTCATCCTACTATGCTTCCCTTCAGAGAAGGAAAGAGCAATGGTAATGCAAAGAGGTAGGTTGTAATGTAGTAATAAATATATATATATATATATATATATATATATATATATATATATATATATATATATATATATATATATATATATATATATATTATACTGGTTTATAATCATTATATGTACTTGTTCGTTACTGTTACCACTTATTGTTAGTATATAAATATTGCCACTGTCTTTCTCTCCCTCCCTCTCTCTACACTTTTCCATTCAATAAAGGGTGTGCGATGTGTTGTCGATTAATTTTCCCAAATTCCACAAATAGATTTGTAAACTGTTTCTCCATATTAGAGACGATTGGCCATGGCTTTAGCGTGGCCATCTGGTAATGAGCTAGGCGTGTTCAAATCCCACTCGACTGTCAGATGATCCTGTTGTGGCTGACGGGCAATCAGTAGCAACATAGGCAATCTCCTTCACTCCTCATTGCCTCTCTCCACCCAGGAGTATAAATGGGTACCAGTGTCAAACTGGGGAAGTTACCCATAATAGACCGAAATAAAACTAGCCTAGATATGGCGTGAATGGGACCTGCAATCGGATACTCGATAAACGCCAATCAAACCAATAACTGTTTCTTCACAGAGAACCCACAGAGACAGATCAACAGAGACGCAAAAGCAGCGACTAACCACCTCAGCTCTTGAACCATTGTACCACCCAACCGAGTGGCCAGTCTGCGATAATTATTCAGTGTCATGTCTGTCATTGCGCATGCGCAAGTAACTGTGTGAGTGCAAGTATTAGTGTGAATCTGTGCGTGATCAGACATCTTAGGAGGAAAGATAGTGACGAGTGTTACACGCCGTGGACTGACGTTCTCTAAAAGTCTTGTCCACTTTGCATTAAGAGGCTACACACTTGTCATCGAAGAGCTCTGTTCTATGGGCATGGGGAAATCATAGTCAAAGTGAAGGATAACACCAGATACAGAGACATTCAAGCCTACATAACATGGCTCTAGAAGAGCAGACAGAAACCCCAACAACCACCGAGTCAGGCAATGATGCGGCGCTGACAACGAGAATTAGGCCTCTGATGTCATCGGGCTGCCGACGTCGTCAGACATCAATGTTGCAGTTGCCACCACAGAATATGAACTGATTCCACTGTAACAAAATTCCAACAGAAGTCTTATACCGCACTATTCACTTACAAAATTTTAAGCGAATGCATATATAAAGATTTTTATAGACTATGGTCATGTAATAGGATTTTTTTAACAATACTATGCTTTTCAGAATTTTATGGCTTCCGCATAATACCACTCCATGGCAATCTGCAATTGGCTCATTGCATACAATATACGTAATGTGGGTTTGGCTGATGGTGACTCAAAGTGATTTGCTGATGTCAATCTGTGATTAACCAGTAGCATTTTGTAATTGACTGCATGTTGAAGGTCTTTGATTATCCTTTGGCATGTTGAGGGTGGTTGGTGGCAGTTTATCATAGGCTGATGGCAGTCTGCACTTTCAAAACTGGTTGACATCAGTGAGTTGGTCTGTCTGTGATTGGACAATGGCAGTATGTGATTGGTTGAAAACCATAAATTGTGATTCTATGATTGGCCAAGCAGTTGTTATCTGTGGATACATATACCTGCAAAAAAGGTGACCATGATTTCATTGTCTTGCCCTGGTTTGACAAGGGTCAACGTAGAAATATGACAGGTGTTTGGCTATGGTAAATGCTAACCATGGCTGCCTTCTTTACTCTGTCTTGACTATGAAAAAGTCATTTGCCTAATGGTCAACAATCTTTTTGATGAACAATGTTTTGTTCAGGGACAAACTTGATTTCATAATAGCATAGTTTGCTCAGTACAGCGTTAAAATGTAGCTCACATACATATGCACTGAACTGCCTTCAACCACCCAATCAATATATAAGACTATTGTAGCAGAGATTAATCTGTGGGCAATGATTGATGGAGTATTATTGGTGTCAATATAATGAATTACCGGTAGTGTAATCTATCTCAGTCCATCTTCTCAAATGAGCATGAATTTCCATGACCCACTTGTCTTTAAGACTTATAATGTATGCTTTTACACTTTAACGCTCACAAACCAGAAACCGCATTCTTTGATGTACGGCATATTCTGTTAAATATTTTGTGAGCCACTGATTCCTGTGGCATCCCGCACAATCTTCTGCTCACATGCACGCACAAGTGGCTGCACGCGCGCACACGCAGGCACACACCTCATTCGAGCGCTCGCTGGCTCACTCACCCACCAGCCTGGCCACCCTCCCACTCGCTCACTCACACGCTCATCAGTCCTTCATAAGTAGAAGCTAGCAATTGATTCGACTCCACATACTGTTGGAATAAAATTCTAATCCAATTGATGTTTGCTTCTTCAATCTAAATCTGTCGACGTCAGAATATTTCTCAAAAGCTGTACTATATTGTAGAGACATATTTATCACACAATATAAGCAAGCTTATAATCCATTGCATGACACTAAGACGATCAATCAGAGATACCAAATCCACACCCTCCCATTTTTATCAATATAAGACTTTCAAGACTAAGATTTTCCACATTTTTTCATATTACACCCAATGCATGCTGTGGAATCCTAGTGAATGGTCACACCATATGTAAATTTAAGCCAAATCAGACCGGTAGTTTCCCTGGTATCCAGATTCAGAATTTGATCCGATCCGCATCCAGGTTATTTCATCCAGATCAGAGTCAGTCTGGAAATCCTCCTGCATGGTCCATTCCTTTGCTGTGCTAAAGATTAACGCAAATCAGATAAGTAATCTTTGAGATATATCTCCAGAGTGATAGCAGATAGGCCATTCTATGAAAAAATTAGAATTTTCTGGATAAAATTTGTCCGTTAAAGGCTTAAAAATTACATATTATATCTCCGATTAATGTAATAAAGTGGCCAGATAGCCATATAAGTTGAAAACAATGTATTTTGACTCGCAAAATGCTGCCTTACTGACCGACTTACCAGACATGTTGCCTTATTATATTAATGACGTAATTATAACTTTCTTGTTATTGAGAAAAAATAAAATGTACTCGTAGTAATGAAATATGATGAAAAATTTCAGTGAAGCACCCAGTTCAATCGATCAATTAAAAATAATTTTTATTCTGAAATTATAAAAAGGTTGTGTTTGTCACTATGTATTTTCTTTTGTTGCCCCTTGGGTCTCAGTTTGAAGAGCTGCAGTGACATAAAACAAAAACAATGCAAAATGATAAGAAGATTAGAAGAGTCAACATGAAAATTTGAAAAAATACATAGCTTATTAATATGGCTCCATCCGTTTAATATTTATCAATATGAACAGTCAACACACGTGTAATATTCGATGAAAGATTTTCATTGGCTAGATAATGCATAAGAAATATTTGATTATTTTCAGTGGTTCGATAACACAGAATAATCCATCATACCCCAGGACACTGCAAAGGTTTCCTACTGATGGCAATGACGAAAATATGAACATGACGGGACACATTATATGTATGTTGTTGATTTAAATTTTATAATATATATACTACCTAATTATGAAACACATTTGTAAATTTGCAGGATAGACACAGAAATTTGAAAAATAATGATGTTTGTTTGTCATTATTTTTTGTGACGCATTGGTCAGGACTCTTAGCAAGTGGTGCATCACAGCGAGGAAAATGACCAGTGCAAAATGGTGCATTCAAGCGGGTTTCAATGATCACTTTTCTTCGAAAATTTGTCAAAATCAAATCCACCAATGTCAATGATAGTGGCCAAGTTAGCAGCAGGGATGGCCATGGGTATTGCAATGCTAAAGTATAGTTAGAAAATAATTTGACTGAGTCATAGCTGCCTTAGGCAGCAACAACTTTCAATGAATCAAACACATTTCAAAATATTTTAACATTATAGTCTAATTTATAGATGTCAGAGCACATAATACACAAATGGTTAATGTGTTAATTTAGTTTTTATTTACTTTGGCAATAAAGGTTGTCAGATGATACATCACAGGACAGGGGAAATAAAACTCCAATTACACATTAATTCTCAGCTAGCTAAATATCAAAGATCTCTATTGTGTCCTCTGACAACTATAATGTTGAATATTTTGGAATTTATTTGACTGAAAGTTGTCTTTCTATGGGCAGCAATGAATCAGTAAAAAAAATTTTTTAATAAACTTAAACTCACACTACCAAAACACCAAAGAACTGAGCTAACGGATAACTGAGCTGGGCCACTCAGCCAAATTATGCAAAGGATAGAATGCAGTCCAAACTGCTATAAAGCCCACCTATACTAGATGGTAATTTTACTGCATGCTGCCAAACCGTTTACCCGAGTTTCAGAAATGGCATGGTTGAAATCAGCATAGTCAAATACCTATAAAATAACCAATTTTGGCTTCAATATCCATCAAATAAAAAATCCAATATGGTTGCCAAACACGCTACATTTTGATTGGTCCATGGCAGCCATGTTAGCTATCAACTTCCCTTTAACAAACTTCACTAATCATATCTCCCAAATTTCGGCCCAATCTACTCAACGGTTCTGGAGATGTTTTCGCGAAAACTAGGTCATCCAAGATGGCCACTAAACTGTTTGGCCAATAAATTTTCCTTGAACAAACTTGTTTCAACTCTTGCCCTAGATGATATTTCATGAGTTTTGAATCAATCACCAAAGCAGTTTCGGAGATTTTTAAAGCGGTTTCTAAAAATCGGTCAAAATCCAAGATCATCCATGATCAAATTGGCAGACCGGCTGTGTTTGAATAAACTTAGATCTTCATCCCCTATGGATGGTTCCTGCCAAATATAATTAAAATTGGCCCAGTGGTTCTTGAGAAGAAGTCGTTTAAGGAAAAAGTTGACGGACAGCCGCCACGGTAAAAGCTCACTTAGCCAGGTGAGATACCATTAGTGATTTTTTAATTGGCGTAAAGCTAATTAATTTTCATTTTAATGTCTTATTGCTAATTAATGTGCAAGGAAAAAAGGTGGAAACTTTTGTGATTCATAGAGGGTATTACACCAAGAGATGTTATCCTGCAAATATCAAGTTGCCCCACAAAGGTTTCAATGAAAAGCCATCGCAGACTTTGGCCCACGGCCTAGTACATGTAGCTCCAAAAGCCCTCTTAAACAAATTTGATGCATGTCACCGCAAACATCTGTCAGCCATTACAAATCATCGGTGACCACACAGTTTAATGTCAAATGCAGCACTCTACAAACTGTGTAACACACAGACACTATCTGTGATGGTAGTGCAACAGCGATTATCTATGTTCAGACATGTTCACTAGAATTTGCAGTGGTACATGTAGGTGCAAACAGGTATCAGGCAGGCAGAGGATGCCACAACATCAACTTGCTAAGTGCTTTGCGATCAAACCGTAAAGAACGTATTCTAGGACTACTGAAGACGAGAAAGAACGTAAAGGAGCTCAGGATGTTCACAGTGGACAAGACACTGTGGAGAAGGCTGAAGAAAAACTGTTTTCACCTGAAAGACTTTCACCTCTGCAGGTGCAGAACAGTCACTCATCATCGACCTCATCATCATCATCATTCCGGAGATATGTCTGGGATAAACAGACAGACAAATAAACAAACAGACAGACAAATACATGGCACCATCCACAATACTCACACCTGATCCTTTTGCAGCCTGAGTAACAAGACATACGGCCCATTGAAAAATATGTCCTACACAAACACAACGCCAACTAATTATGCACTGTTCAAAATCTACAAAGCACTATTGCCTCTCATGAGTTCTGTAATTGAACAAAACACAATTAATTATGCGTCACCTATATCTGTCTGATCTTGTATACAGAGATAACACAAACCAACTTCCCCCTGATCACCAAGCCACCAAAGCAAAAGCCAATTGCTTTTACATACCGTCAGAAACAGTCAGCATAACATTGTCACTGTGTGTCGCGACAAACCTCAGATTCTCTCAACAAGCATGAAATATCTAGACTTCAAAGCAAGATCATCAAGGTCATCTCATTTCACTGTGTGTTATTACCAGCTTAATATTTTCCCTCCAATGGGAAACTTATTAGGTCACCAGATCAGCAATGTCATTACATGTCATTCTAGCTCAAATATACAGACATAACTGCCAGATAACCACTTGCTAGGCCCAAACGCCAAGCAACATCCGCCACAGCCATCAGGACCCAAACACCAACTACCTGGACCAAAATGCCATCAACCATCAGGACCCATCCACAACAGCCATGGCCCAACTGCCAAATGTCAGCTTCAAACCACCACCAACTACCAGGGCACAATCCCCAAACAATTGGACCCACCCCAACACCAACAAAGACATGAGAGCCACGTGACTGCTTGATGGCAATGCATCCCCTTTTTGGTTAACCACTAGACCGCATCCAGGTACGCAACTAGGCAACTGTAAATATATACGGTGCCGACCTACAAAGCTCCGATCATTCAGATGTTTGGATCTGACAGACAGATCATGCATCAGGTAAACTAATCCAGTATATACAGAGACAATGTTGTTATTTCCGCTGATGTACATATGCATAAGGAATAAAATCAAACTAGGCTTATAGTAAATTGCTTTGTTAACCATTTAAACCTGAATTTAATTCAGAGGCATTCATCCTCACCCTTAGTTAGTACCAAAAAAAAGGTTTGACATGCTAGGGTTGTGATGTAGGCAGTTTTGTCAGAAATGTAACGAATTTGACTGACTGACTGACTGACCGACCAACTACTGATATACAGAGGCGCAAAAAATTAAGAAACTGTCACATGCTTAGCCTTTCACTAAAACAAGCGTGACATGCCATAATTGTGACTCTTGTGAAGAGTAAATCAATGTAGATAATCTCATATGGAATAGAGATCCAGGACTTGCATTGCCATTCTTGACATCTCTAAATTTCATGTTTAATTTTTAATTTTAACTACCATGCTCGAGGAACAAATAATTCATGAGATCTAAGTGATTTTACAATGGACAGTTTTTTATAAAGACTGATGTTTGCGGTCGATCGATTCAGCTCTATTTTCGTGACACATACATTAACTGCTGATATGGGCATCTTGACCCGGTTTCAATCCATCCAGAAACAACAAAACATGCTGCCATTGTTTATGACAGGCAGACAAATAGCCTGGAAAGCTGAGGGATCACTATGCTCCAGCTGATGGACAAGTCAGCTGAGCTAAAAACATTATATCCGCTACTAAATATAGAATTAAGTGTATCATAATTAAATGACTAGAACAATTTATTGACATTATTGTCTGCCAACACTGCAAGGAGTTTCGAACAAGCGGCCCAAGGGCCTGTGGCGCTCCCTTGGACCATTGGCATTTAAACCATTTGCATTTAAATAGACATGAGTGGTGATTTTTTGAAAATCCAAGATGGCCATACCAAAGATTTACCAATCAAGATTCTCATTTAATATTTTGAAGCCTACCATCATAGGATCATTCCACCCAAGATTTGTTGAAATCGGCTATTGATTGAAGGAGTACCATTTTTAAATGATTCCGGAAAACATTTAAAAAATGGCTGCCAAAACATTCACCTATCAAAATTCTGAATAAATTTCTAGAGGCTACGAAATTGTCCAAGAGATTAATGAGGTGTAGCACTTTATACAAATTCCCATTTTTGGGAAAATCCAAGATGGCCAACCTCAAAATCAAGCTGTCAAAATTCTGCATACATTTTCTGAAGCATACCGGCCTAGAGTCGTTCCTGCCAGTCTGGTTGAAATCGGCCAAGCAGCTAATGAAGAGCAACGTTTTAAACGATTTTCATCCATTCTTTCGGAAAATTCAAGATGGCCACCAAACAAATTGACCAATCAAAATTCTGTATACGCGCTCTGAAGCATACCATTTTAGAGTCCTTCCAGCTGAGTTTGCTTGAACTCATTCAAGCGGTTAAGGAGTTGCCTTTTAACTGATTTACAGAAATTTTCAGAAAATCCAAGATGGCCAACTGAACAATTGACCAATCAAAATTCTATATACACGTTCTGAAACATACCAGTCTAGTATCCTTCCAGCCAAGTCTGGTTGAAATTGTTCATGCAGTTAATGAGCAGCGTTTTAAACGATTTCCCACCATTTTTCTGAAATTCTAAGATGCCCACCGAAAAATGGACCAATCGAAATTTTGTATACAAGTTCTGAAGCGTACTACGCTAGGGTTCTTCCATCCGAGTTTGATGGAAATCAGCCAGGCAGTTTTGTAGTAGGTTTTTAAGTGATTTCCAGAATCTTTCAGAAAATCCAAGATGGCCGCCGAAAAAATTGACCAATCAAAATTCTGGATACAAGTTCTGAAACTGTTTGAAATTGTCCCAGTGGTTAATGAGGAGTAGTGTTTTAAACGATTTCCTGGCATTTTTCAGAAATTTGAAGATGGCCGGCGAAAAAATAGACCAATCAAAATTCTGTAAACAAGTTCTGAAGGGTCTTTCCAGCCAAATTAGGTTGAAATCTGCTAAGCATTTAATGAGGAGCAGCGCTTCAAAGCAAAAGTTTGACGGCCGGACGGTCGCCAAGGCATAAGCTATGGCAGACAGAATGGACATCAAACATATTGCTGGTACACTGTAGAATGCAGGAATGAAACAGGAAACAAAATCCATCAAGGAATTGCCTGTAGCAAAGATCCCCATTGAGACGTCTCATTAAATGGCATCAACTCTTTCAAAACAAGAATTCACTCACATAATTAAATTTTCAACCCATGAAATATTACTCTCTCAATTACAAGACACCTATACAGATAAGCTACTCATATTTTGAAAGTAATTTGACTTGAACCTATTACTACCTATGCAGCAACAGCTTCCAGTCAAATTACTTTCAAAATATTCAACACAATATTCCTAACATCAACAAGAGCTCCGCAAACGGCGCATAATACCCCACCATGATGACAAACTAATAAATGACAGCTATCAGAAAATATTTATTTCTTCCTCAGACCAGTAATCATTATTAAGTGTCAAAGCGATCCGCTAAACGGTCAAGGAGGTATTATTCGGAAACCAATTTTCAAGATGGCTACCGCTGACTGGTGGCCATATTGGATTTTGGATTATCATAGATTTCGATAGATTTCTTCAACAGACATATTCCAACGATCCTAGGAAGTGATCCAATAAATGGTAATGGAGATATTATCCAGAAACCTACTTTCAAGATGGCAGCCCGTGGTTGGTGGCCATCTTGGATTTTGGATCAGTGTCGATTTCGATAAGTTTCTTCCTCAGACCTAGTCCAACCACTCTATGAAGTTTCAAAGCGATCCGATAAACGGTAACAGAGTTATCATCTAGAAACCAATTTTCAAGATGGCCACCGGTGGCTGGCGGCCATGTTGGATTTTGGATCATTGTCAATCTCGATAGGTTTCTTCCCCAGACGTAGTCCAACCACCCTATGAAGTTTCATAGCAATCCGATAAACGATAACGGAGTTATCATCTGGAAATCAATTTTCAAGATGGCCACCGGTGGCCATCTTGGATTTTGGATCAGCATCGATGTCGATAGGTTTCTTCCTTCCACAGACTTAGTCCAACCATTCTATGAAGTTTCAAAGCGATCCGATAAATGGTAACAGAGTTATAATCCAGAAACCAATTTTCAAGATGGCTACCGGTGGCTGGCGGCCATCTTGGATTTCCGATCATTGTCAATTTCGATAGGTTTCTTCCCCAGTCCTGGTCCAACCACTCCATGACATTTCAATGCGATCCGACAAACGGTAACAGTTATCATCCAGAAACCAATTTTCAAGATGGCCGCCTGTGGCTGGCGGCCAGCTTGGATTTCGGATCATCGTCGATTTCGATAGGTTTCTTCCCCAGGCCTAGTCCAATCACCCTATGAAGTTTCAATGCGATCTGACAAATGGTAACAGAGTTATCATCCGGAAACCACTCTGCCGCCCGCCCGGACGGACGGCGCCATTACATAATAAAAATTGGTCGCTTCTGGTTTGTCAAGTTTAAAGGCTGCTCATTTTATTAAATATGATATATATTTCATATCCTGCAAGAAAAATGAAGAACATTTGACTTAACCCTTAACTTGGTCAAGAAAATCCAAACTTGGTCAAGAAAATCCAAATATTTTCTTAATGGATGTCAATTTGCAGGCCCAAAAAAAAGAGTATTTTTAAATATTTACCACTGGAATGACTAGCTCAATTACCAAGCCAGTCATTCCAGTGATGAATTTTCAATAATATTATTCTCTTGGCCTGTAAATGGACATTCCTTAAGACTGCTATAGAGGCTGGTTTTGGCCAGTTTCATCATGAAATGGTTAATGCCATGGCGAGCTATTGGAGGGATCATATCTGTCACTCATGTACCTGAGATCATAATCAAATACGTCACTAGTTAGCTGATGTCACAATCATAATGAAGCATGAGCTCCATCATGAAAATTGAAGTCAGTCATTAATATACAAAATATGTCTTTGATAAATTTTACATTTAGACAGCAGCTGTGAGTCCCTAACAAAATTAGATTCAAAATATTCAACAATTTACATGTATAATTACCTTGAAAGCGGGATGCTGGGATTTCAGCATTCAACGTATGTAAAAAGTGGTTGGACCTTAGCAAGAAATGGGTGGGGCATGGCTAGAAACTGATCCCTCTATCAGGGTGGAAGCAACAACTGCCAGTCCAATTGTTTGCAACACTGTACAGGTATGAAGTCTGTGATGAAGATTACGAACATTGTTTTGATGAAGTCCATGCAGAGTATAATGTCTCCTTCAACTCATTCCTGGTTTGTCGGCATGAAATGGTTAACTGATCATAGGAACATGTCTAAACATGTAGCTGTCAATACAAGTTTCAGTGTGGAAAAGAATCAATTAACAATCCAGACGTAAGCGAAAGAAAAACTGTCGGCAACCAAACTGGTATCATATTCTTGAAAATGCTTTCCAAGAGAAAAATATCTGTGCTCTCTGCAGAGACTACAAAAGATGATACGATCTCGAAACATATTTACATGTAGCATAAGTTATATTACAGAAACCGTTTTACTTTTTGAATAAATCCCTTTACAGCCTTACCACCTGGATTACAAAATCTGTAGGCTTAAGTGTAGATCTTGATTAACCATAATGACCAAGATTACCAGTAGTCAAGAAAATCTAAATAGTTGCTTTTTAAATGCCTAATTGCAGGTCAAGCAGACTACTTTTTGAAAATTTACCATTGAAATATCAATCCAGTAGGAAAATTTTCAACTTTTTAAGAGGTCTGAGCATGTCGAACCATCGGTCCGGATCGCTAGATGGAGCCATCATCCACTAGAATAGTTCTTACGTGACAGCAAATTAAGGCAGCAGACGGGTTGTGGCATTGACTTACTGCTGATGTGACAGCACAGGCACTGCGTAACACTGACCTACTTTTGATGTGTCAGCAGACAGTTTGTGGCATTGACCTACTGCTGAATGCTGATGTGAGAGCACAGGCAGTGTAACACAGACATATTTTGATGCGACACATCGTGATCATGATCGATTATTTAAGAATAATCGCGATTACTCGATTAATCAGATTGGGTAAAAAAATTACTCAGACATAGCAGCAGAAGCATATCAATAACGAAAGCAGCAATGATGTATAGAAATGTCCATTTGTAGGCCAAGAGGAGACTATTTAAAAAAAATATATCACTGGAATGCCTGGCTCAAGCATCAAGCCAGCCATTCCAATGCTACATTTTCAAAAATAGTCTTCTCTTGGCCTGGAAATGGACATGCATTCGTTGAGCAAAATGTACATTTTCGTGACCAATCCATTAAAGAGTAATTAAAAGGTAGGTTTTGAAATACTTTATGCAGTAGAATTATTCACAATTATTCAATTATTTAATTCTTAATCATATAAATTTAAAATTTAAATAATAGCGATTTTTTATTTAATCACGTAATCGCACAAGCCTAGAGACATGTATAAATTGATGGACACTGTGACTCTATATACCTGTGCCATTGGACAGGGACGATGACTAGGTCCAATAATCCAAACATCAACACTCACATTCAACTTATTATTTCAAGTAGCAACAGGTTATGAATTTAAGTTTGAATCCAGGATTTTCCGTTTACAAACACTAGCCTTTCAGTTTGATTTTCCCATTTCCTGTTTAGTTAATCACATGGCATTATCCTTATTTATTTTCCTTTAAGTTATTTAGATTTTGGTTTCGTCTCTTAATATTTTTATTTCTGTTTAGCCTTATTTCCGTTTTAATCATTTGTTTGCAGACTGCCCTCTATTATGCTCCATTCTCCCTCCAAGAAAAATAAAGTAATCTCCCTTCCACCCCGCCTTACACAGCATACAACACTTACACTCGCCAACAACAGCTCATTAGACAACAACAGGCAATGCCCACACCCCTAGCAGCATTAATATTTCAGTTTTAACTTTCATTTACACAACCCTTCTGGGAAGCAATACAACCCTTAGGGGAAACACCTCACAGAATGTCATGGCTTAAATAGATCTATGTGTAAGTGGCCAATAATAACAAACCAACAACAACGAGGAGGGAGGGTGGGGGGGGGGGCAGGGTGCATCTCACTTGGTGTGGTTGACCTGTAAATTATGTTAAAAACTGCAGCCATGTTAGTCTCCATAGACCTTAGTGACATGTATGAGGAAACTGTCACGTAAAGTTCATGTACACACATTTAGATAGATTACCTGTCACAGAAAAGGCAATGTCACTTGATCAATATTTTATCCAAGAAACTTCGGTGTGTTTACATGACTCAAAATGTAGAGAATTTCTTTTCTAATTAATTAATTTTTATCAATACTATTGTTGCGCCATAAATTTCAGGAGAGTAAATATGTTGCGCTGTGAATAGTGTCCTTGGCATTTGTCACCAGTTTTTTTAAAAGCCGCAACATGCTAAAAGCAACATTATTTTAAAATTCAATACTGGTCTAAATGGAAATTAATAAATTGCAAACCATCAATTTAGCAGAACAAGGATTGATTTAATAGAACAATGCTCAATAAATGATAGTACTCACTGTGCAAACTGCTGTCCACAGTTCCAAGCATTCCTGGCAACGCGGCAGAGACAGAGAGTTTGAACACGGATTTAGATGTACGGTCCTTACCGTCTTTCTGGGCATCTGTATAATGAGAAAACGCATTTCTTGTACAGGTTATGCAAAACCAAACATATAACCTGCCTTACAACTGTAACAGGTTCCAGTCAAATTACCTGCATAGATAAATGTTACATCTTGCAATATACCGTAAACACTGGAACTTCAAGGGTTAATTTGTTAATCACCTTATTTATGTTTATGCCAAAATGCCCATTTTTCTCAATCAAATTCCAGTTACTAAAACAATTTCTTTATGCTATTAACAAGCCAATTTTGTAATATATCAAAATTGTATAAAATCAAACTCGGATTCCAATTGTGCAGCTGAGTAAGAAGGCTAGTAAACAATTTGAAACTAGTCCAATCATGCCAAGGGAGCAATAAATTTCAGTCAACATTTTTAAAATCATCCTCAAGATTTTAATCAGGTGATACAACTTCATACGCTCAAATTCCTGATTTTGCACAAGAGAGACTTAGAAAATCTGGTCCATATGAGATCTGTAGCCCTTTACTTCCAGTGTCTCAATTTCAATACAAGAGCCTCTGTATTGTTCACCTGGAATTATTGGCCACTGGCACAACCAAACAAAATGAAGATGACCACTGGAAAAATTTACCAGTCTAATTTCTGTGAACATGGTTTAGCCAAGTTTTATTAAAATTGGCCCAGGGGTTAATAAGTAGTCTTTCATATGATTTTCAGAAAACCGAAGATTGCCACCAAATACACTAAATTTTGATTGATTCACGGCAGCCATGGTTGTTTTTACACATCAACTTTTCATGGACAAACTACAATGGCTCTTTGTCCCTAATTATATCTCTAAATTTCAGCATGATCTGTTTAGTGGTACTGCTGAAGTCATTTTCGCGAAAACTAGGTCATCCAAGATGGCTGCCGAAACATTTGGCAAATTAAGCTCCCTTTAACAAACTTCGTTTACGTGTAGCTGTTCCTCAGATAATGTTTCATAATTTTTTAATCGATCACTGATGCTCAGTTTTGGATAAGAAGATTTTTAAAGACCTTTCTAAAAATCGGCCAACATCCAAGATGGCCACCGATCGGCTTCCTTTTAAACATACTTGGTAAATAATTCTGGGTAAATTTGACGTAAATTGATGTAATTCGAACTTGGCCTCTGTATTCATATTACTAAGTGAATATGGCAAAGCTTGTTCAAATCGGTGCAGGCAAACAAGTTATTTTCCAGAAATCAATCAGTACAAACAGGCCCATTCCTATAGTCGCACCCGAACCCTGTTAAGAGAGGATAGAGTAATGGTCATAATGAAAACAACACAGAACTACATGTATTAAGAAAGAGCCACAAGAAGATCTTGCACCAAATCAATGAACCTTTGAAAGAACTAACCATCAAAAGAGCAGATGACCTGGTAAACTAGATTACATATGTACCTCCACTGATGACTGTCGTAATATGTTCAAAGCAACCAGTAGCAGTAAGAATACTAGCCACCATGCACTGCATAAAACTCTGATTGACGTTTCATTATCCCTGAACAGGGAAAACCTATTCAAAGATCAGTTCACCGATACTGAACATGAACCACTACCATTGTTTGATAGCCAGCCTGAACCCCAGCAATACTCAATAACAGAAGTAAAGGTTAGAAAATCAATGACAACCTTAAAAAATGACCAGACCTGTTGGCTAGATGGCATCACCCATCACACACACATCATCAACTTTACTTTTGAACAACACCCCCTATACATGCTGTGGGAGAATACACACTCATCGCACAGCATCAAGTCAAGAAACGATCTGGACCTCTCTCCAATGGGAGGCCAATTATGATCTTGAACAGCATTAGAAAATTTTAACACATTAATAGTAATAAACACGACAATGTGATGGTTTATAAGCAGTGTTATTCAGCTGCAACAGCGCCCAGCCAAATTAGTTTCAAAATATTCAACAGAATAGTTATGGAGTTGTACTGAAGACATACACTTCGTACACATGACAGAGATTTAAAGGTTCATACCGACAGACTTAGCTACGTCATTCATTATGCATTATGATTGTGACGTCACCTTACATGTGGCATAATTCCTTATGACATTATATATATATATATATATATATATATATATATTTGAGTGACAGATTGGATCAGAGCTCTAGATAAGCTTTTCAATAATTGGGTGAGTCACTCTTAGAAATTTTGTAAATTTTTTTTGGGGAATTTAATTGGGTTTTTTAATTAAGTTATTTTACATTATTAGCAATAGAATTGAAATTAACTGGGTGATTGACTATATCGGTACTCATAATGTCAAAAATTAATTGGGTGATTGGCCATTTTTATTGGGTGAAAACGCAAAAACCCTGCTTGTCTAGAGAGCTCTGGATTGGATACATCCATTACAGTACTCTCACGCACTTGCATGGTGAAGATAATTGCAAGTCAGCCATATGCAGATGATCAATGTTCGAAATAACAATAATTTGAACTGTCTCCCTTCCATTTTTGTCCCAATTAAAACCTAAGAACTCAGATTTTCGAGCTTTTTCTTTATTATGTTAAACTGGGATGGGACAATGGTAAATATAGTTATATGTGACTCACAGAAGATATTTAATTCAGTATATCTATCTGCATGAATGTGTACATCTGGCTGTTAAGAATATAAAAAGGCTGCAGTTATATACATTGTAATGGTAATAAGGGGATTTGGGCTTGTAAAGCTGACTAGCATGATAAGTTACGTCGTAGTCATACAAGTGTTAAACCATTATATAATTGAATTGTCGTATTCAATTATTCAGTTCCCCTGGACATGCTAGCTACTGTACTCATTTTGAAAATTGTCCTTTTAAAACCTGTTGCTGATGTAGTCGTAACTATTTAATGATGAAAATTGGCTAAAAAACTTGCTCATTGAATATTCATCTATGGAGCAAGTGTAAACTACTTTTGAAAATGTACCAATAGCTGGAATGACTGCCTTGGTTATGGAGCTAGTCATGCTAGTTACCATGATACATTTCTCAAAATAACCTTTAACCCTTGAATTTGGATACCAAAGACGACTATTTTTGAAGATTTACCACCGGAATGACTGGCTCGGTTATCGAGCCTCACATTCCTGTGGTAAATTTTCAGAAATAGTCTTCTCTTGGTCTGCAAATCAACATTTTTCAAGAGAATTGCAGAAGCCATTTTTGGCTGATATAAGTGTTAAAGGGTTAAACCAGAAATATGGTTGCACTATATTTAGCTCGCCTGTTTTATATTTTTGTACATAATGGACCTTTCCATTTTTAGCTATGCCCCGCCCATCACTAGCTAAGTTCCATCCACACCTCGCCGTGTTTGGATTGATCGATACCCGAATGCCCTAGCTATCAATTTCCTGAAAACTATACAGGGAAGCTGTTGGATATTTTGTAACTAATTAGACTGCGTGCTGTTGCTGCCATAGGCAGCAACAGCGCCCAGTCAAATTAGTTTCAAAATATTCAACAGAATATTTATTAAATAGTAAAGGCAAACAATTTGTACACCAGCCCATAGACCGTCATCAAATATGCGTTCGTGACGTACTTATCGACGTCATTCATTATGATGTCATTGTACACACCACGCAGTTCATTATGACGTTATATGATGGGTGCGTACTCTGGAAAGGTGAATTATGAAGATTGTTGTCAGAAGGCTAACTAAAGTGTAATACCTTATTGACATAAATGCAGTAACAAAGCTATATAAGAAGTCTGGTTACCATAAACGTGATAGATTAGATGTAGCAGAGCTGAACAGAAAGGTTTTACTGCCTGGACTAAGTCAAACTAACACAAAACATAACCAGAAATAACAAAGTCCTTGAGCTGAAAATGTATGGAGGAATGAGATAAATGCATTGCAGTATTGATATGATTGCTGCGTGAGTAATAAAGCTATATATGAAGGCTGGTTAATATAACCCTGATAGTTTAGCTGTAGCTGACCTAAACAGAAAAGTAACCCCAAGATAACCAAAACAAGATACCAGTGCTACACTGGCGGGATATTGGCTAGTCTTGGCATTATGCATTTCCAAATGCAAATCTAGATTTGTATCAAGATCACAATGACCTTGACCTCAGAAGTCTGAATGTCTTTGTACTGTTCCTACTGGTTGAGGTATCTGTACGACCATGCTTAGTTCCAATAATTTGCCCAATTCTGAAATAAAGGCAAAATGAGTTAAGCAGACGAATCTACCGGTAAGTGTTAACGTCTGTATTTTATACAACTGCTACAATGATCTTGACCTTTGACCGTATTATCATTGTGCTTCATCCTGGTGATCCAATGAAGCAACATGTCCAAGTTTTGCACCAATAAGGTGAAGCTATTGCCAAGATATAATATGATATGTTGAGCCAAACCAAAAACAAAATAGTTTTATACGAAGTTCACAGTGACTGTATCTACGTTTAGGGATATACATTGTGAGACCATTATGTTGATATGAACCAAAAACTTAAATGTAAAAAATAGTTTTATACAGTTCAGTGACCTCTTTGACCTCTGACCTCAATATCATTGCGATCCGTTCATTTGATATAAGGAAGCATGTGCCCTGTGCAGTCCCAATAGGGTGAACAAATCCTGAGATATAATACAATACGTTGAGCTAAACCAAAGACTTAACCTTAAAAAAATAGTTTTATACCAAGGTCACAATGACCTTGAACTTTGACCTCATGCTCATTCCCTTTAATACAAAGAAACATGTAGCCAAGTTTAATCCAAATAGGATGAAACCCTGTTAGTAAAACAAATATCCCACATGGTCATCCTGACAGTTGAATATGGGATTATTTTCAGGTTGGGCCAATTTCAAGGGCCTATATTTCAAAAATGTTAAGAACCACATATTTTTTCTTTTATGTATAAACAAAAAAATATCTATATAATTGACCCATCAAGTATTAAGTTTGTAACTCTAATAGTTTTAACATAATTGTAATCAAAAGTGGGTCTGAAAATTTGTCACTGAATAAATTTTCATTTTTAATGTTACCTAGGTTACCAACACCAGCACAAAAATTATTATGCCCTGCATCTTTCAAGAGGGTACCTACATGTGACCAAGCACTGAAAGTTTTTATTGGAATTGGTTGTCAGGTTAAGAATTTGCAAAGCCTTGAAAATGCTACAAAACGACAATTGCTTCACATGTGGTGGACCCCTTGCTGTTCTAGCATCCATGTCTCTAAAAAATATTGAGATTTGAGAGCTACAATTTTGCAGGATTTCCTAAAACGTACTAATAATACAGTACAGAGAGAATTATGATAATCTGAATCGGTTATGCAACAAGATTTCTGAAAATTGGTTGTCTTGACACGGAATGACCCAAGAGACAGGTTCCAAAATGGAAGCGGATTCTTAAAGGGAAGACGAGAATTTCCCATACCCTTAATAAGATCATGAAATGCTTTTGATCTTGAACTGAATGATTATGGAGGCATTAAACGAAGGAATTTAGACCAAAAAGATAGAACCTAACTGAATTAACAGACAATTTCTTGTTCAAACAGGAAAACTAGAAAACAGTAACCTGAATCAAGGAGGCTACAGAGGAATGAAAGAATTGTCTGAACACCATAACTTAAAGTCTTAAACCTAGCCTTGTAAATGTTCCTGGTGGATGATGGGAGAGATTTTACAGAATTCTTTAGATCTAGTTGAAAGGACTGACTAAGAATGGGACAATTCGATAGATTCCAAACTGATAACTGAAATATCCCTGAAGGATTCTTCCTCTGTTCTGCGATAAAGATTCTCCAATAATGGTAGCTGCAAAGGAAATCTACCAGAAGATCCGGGAACGAAGCCTTCGTCGGCCAGAAAGGAGCTATCAACAGAATTACACAATTAAAACACGAGGAATGAGAATGGTTATGGAAAATGTATATATGCAAACATTTTGACCCAAGACCAGGCTAGAGAGTCAACCGAGAGATCTACATGAGGGGAACCGAAATGAATACAAACTATGCGGACTCTGCACCAATGTAGCATTATTAAAGATTCTCTGTATAAGGAGATCGACCCAGACCCCTACCCAACCCCCCAAATTGGCCAATTGTCTTCGTTTGAACAAACTTGGATCCCTATGCCCTACGGATGCTTCCTGCCAAACATAATTGAATTCGGCCCTGTGGTTCTTGAGAAGTCGTTTAAAGGAAAAGTTGACCGACGGACGACGGACGGACACACAACGGATGGTCGCCATGACATAAGCTCACTTGGGCTTTCAGGCCAGGTGAGCTAATAATGTTTCTTGAAATCATGTGAAAGGCAAAGATTCTTTGTTATATGTTTGTCATTTGCTATAGAAATGCTTAAAATGAACAGATAAACTAAAACAAGAATCATGAAACGCGAAAGATAGAATTAGTTAAAACAATACTCAACTATATTTAAGATCTATATCATAACCAAAAGATACACTCTATGTAAACAAAAAGGGAACGAAATATATCCTTGTCTTTCTTCGGAGATTTTCTCAAATCTGAATCGTAATAACAGACTGATAGAGCAAACCTACAATGAATGACTCAGGGTTAGACCAACGCTAACCCCAAGATTTAATATTGATAGAGACCATACCGATCTCTAATAAATCTTGATTTATATATATTTTTTCTTTTAAGAGAGTATGTTGACATGAGATATACAGGTTCATGCTCAAATACAACAAGCCTGACAATTCTGTAGCTTATACATGCTACCGATAATAGGAGCGAAAAACAGACATAACATAGTCTATGACACACTCTGGACGCAAGAACCAAAACTGGTAAGGCGCCTACCACCAAATTAGTAATGATAAAAAAATCATTAACTAAGTCACTAGAACTGACAACCACTTATCCGTAGGAGGTTTCCTGTGCTTGTCAGACATCCTTGATGTACTCGTGTAACTTTCTTTCTTTACTACAGCAAATCGCAAAAGTTGATACAACTGTTAAGGCTGAGAAATTTTGTATTCACCTTCCACTTCAGAAGTAGGAAAATGAATGAAGTCTTGGTTGCTATCAACAAGGTCATGTGATAGCTATCAGCCAATGAGGTTGTCATTGTGCTTAATGACCTGCTCAGTGGCTTTGGGTATTGGATTAACCCTCTTCTTGCCTCATTCTGAGATATAGCATTCAAGCGAATTACTATGGATCTCATCATTAGAGAGAGTATGGAAATACCTGAAGGAGCCTTCAGCCACTCTCAAACCACAATACCCAGCAAACAGTGGCTGTAAAAAATTCATCCTACTACACATCCCCTTCAGATAAGGAAAGAGCAATAGTAATGCAAGGAGGTAGGTTGTAATGTAGTAACAACGTGAATTTCAGGTGCACATCAAAGAACACATAATGGATATAAATAATAACAAAGATAAATCTGTAGAACATTTTAATCTTCCCAACCATGGATCCACAGATATCAATCACAGAATTATTGAGGTATTACATCACGACCCTGACGGCACAGAAGCCACTGCTTTCCGTAAGGACCATGAAACATTCTGGATCCATCAACTACATTGTATGGATCTGATAGGCATCAATCATGCTGCCTTGGTAACCTTTCTCTACCTTTGGTAGTAAAACCAGAAATGTGGTTGCAATGCAACCATGAGGCTTGACTTTACAATGATCTATGAAGCTGGATGCTCACCTGGACCATTAGCATTTGAACAATTTGCATTTAAATAGACATAATGGATACCTTCTGGAAAATCTAAGATGACCGCCAAAGAAATTGACCAATTAAAATTTGCATTTAATTTCTTGAAGCTAATATCATCATAGGACCAATCCATCCAAGTTTGGTTGAAATCTAGTCATTGATTAAGTAATAGTAGCGATTTAAACCCTGCTAGAAAATGTCTGGAAAATCCAAGATCCCTGCTGAGAAAATTGACCAATCAAAATTTGCATTAGAACTCTTGAAGTTGATCATGATAGGAGCATTCCACCAAAGGTTCATTGAAATCGGTTGACAATTTGCGGCAAACTTTTCATAAAATTAAAGGTTTTGACCACCAAAAAAAAATTGACAAGATAATTCTGTATATAGCCTTGAAGCCCACATAGGGTCGTTCCCGCAAAGATTAAGTTGAAATCTGTCAAGTGGTTAATGAAGAGTAGCATTTTGACGATTTCCGATAAATTTTTCACAAAATCTAAGATTTTCAACCAAAACAATTGATCAATCAAAATTCTGAATATATGTTGTGGAGTCTACCATGATAGGGTCCCTCTAGCCAAATTTGGTTGAAATGTGTCAAGCAAATAAGGAGAAGTAGCGTTTTGACAATCTCTGTAAAAATTTGTTATAAAATCTAAGATTTTCACTGCCAAAAAAGACCACTCAACATTCTGAATAGAGGTTTTGGTGGGTACCTGCATAGGGTTCTTCCAGCCAAATTTGGTTAAAATTGATCAAAGCGTTAAGGAGAAGCAATTTGACGGATGGGTGGCGGTTGGCCGCCATGGCATAAGCTCACTTGGTCCTTTCAGTGTGTGTCGTTATAAGGAAGCATATGTCAAAGTTTGGGTCCAGTGTGATTACCCAAAGATTAGATATAAACTGCTAAGTTGAGCTAAACCGAAATTGTTAATATTGAAAACACTAGATTTTTTTCAAGGTCACAGGGGCTGTGACATTTTGAGCCCATAGCCATTATGTTATAGGCATTGTAGATGAGATATAAACTGCTAATATGAGCTAAATGGAAAATGATAATGTTGGAAAAAAACCAATGTTTTTACTAAGGTTACAGTGACCGTGACCTTTTTACCTCAACCACATTGTGGGATGTTGTGTCCTTATAAGGGAGCATGTATCCAACTTTGTGTCCAGTATGATTAAGCAAACCTGAGATATACAGAAAAATTGAGTTAAACGGAAAATGGTAATGTTGAAAAAAGCAAGGTTTTACCAATCTCACAATGACCATGACCGTTGACCTTTCACCAAACCTCATTGTGAGATGCTGTGTCTTTATAAGGAAGCATGTGCCCAAGTTTGGGTCCAGTCTGATTAACCAAACCTGTGATATAAAAAGAAGTTGAGCTAAGCGCCAATTTGACGACGACGATGCCACTGCCGCCTCCACCACCGCCGCTGGACACAGGGTATCGCAATAGCTCGTTTTACTTTGTAAAGTCGCGATAACAACTAATACTCAAGAACACTGCAGAAGCCATTCTTGGCCAGCTTGACAATGGAGGAATCCAGTTTATTCATCAATCATATGATGTCATAATCAACTATGTGACATGCATGCTGACATCATAATCGATGATAATTATGGTACTTGAATTATTGTGCCGAAAATTATGAAAATTAGATTCATAAATTTCTACATTCAATCGATCAATTAAAAGTATTATGTATGTCTTATACACTGCTGGTGTCAATTTTAAAGGCGTTGCTAAAGAGTTGCATAACAGCAACAGCTGAATGCAACACAGTTTAAAATTAATACCAGCTAGTCAACAAACAAGACATTGAATATTGTACTCTGAACATTCAGCATTAAAAGGTATACCGCATACTTATTGTCCATTAAAGGCTAGACTTGGGCCATAATTATGCCTATTCTCCAGTAATCTGCCCAATCAACAAGAATGGACTACCAATGGCGAGGCAGGTGTGCAATTAGCAGGACACACTTTAGTTTCTACAAGATAAAGGAATACTTACAGAATTAGTTGCAAACATGTCACAGGTGGAATTTTCCTGCATGCCTTATATTATAAATTTATGTTTTATTAACCCTTTCATTCTCTAAGTAACACAAACAATATATACTGACCATATTGGTATCCAGGTGGATTCTGTTGATTAATTGCTAAATTAATTCGACTCAGGATTGTTGCTGTCTAAACAGCAACCACTTTTGATTAAATTATTTTCAAAATAATCATCCAAATTTACAGGGAATTACTTGAGTAATAATCAGATTTTGTAACTTGGGAATGAAAGCGATAATTAATTATTTCTATTATGGCTCTCTACCTGCTGTTTTAATTTTCACATGGAAGATAATGACGATCACAATGCATCAGTTCTACGAACACTCCTGGACTCATCTAATCTTGAACAGCACGTCAGAAGCCCCACACACAGGAAAGGACACATATTGGATCTTATAATAACACGATCAAGCGAATCACTCGTCAGCAATGTCAATATTGACAATGGTGCCACAGATTCTGATCATGCATTTATAACATTCGATCTGATGCTTGCTAAACCACCTCGACCTAGGAAGGTAATTACATACAGGAACTCATATTCGCCATCTCTCCAGTCGATCAAATGTGATATTAAATCGTCTAGTTTATATTCGACACCGGCCGATGACTTATCACAATTAGTCAAGCAGTATAACAACGACCTTAGCTGCATCCTTGACAAACATACCCCACTGAAGAGAAAGGTCATTGTAGTTCGGCCTCAATCCCCCTGGTACAATAGTGAGATTAAACAAGCCAAAACATCGTGTCGTAAACTAGAACGCCGGGCTCGAAAAACTCAGTTGCACGTTCATAGGCAAGCGTATGTTGATCAGCGCAAAATGATCGCCGACAAAATCACCACAGCTAAGCACGCTTATTATTCAGAACTTGTGT
>JAVVLW010000131.1:0-50000 GCA_034401795.1 Chaetoderma sp. LZ-2023a | reverse complement strand
GCTAGCCTTATTAAACGCGCCACATAATCTCATTGCTAGCCTTATTAAACACGGCACGTAATCTGATTGCTAGCCTTATTAAACAAAGCACGTAATCTCATTGCTAGCCTTATTAAACACAGCACGTAATCTCATTGCTAGCCTTATTAAGCATGGCACGTAATCTCATTGCTAGCCTTATTAAACACAGCACGTAATCTCATTTCTAGCCTTATTAAACACAGCACGTAATCTCATTGCTAGCCTTATTAAACCTGGCACGTAATCTCATTGCTAGCCTTATTAAACATGGCACGTAATCTCAGTGCTAGCCTTATTAAACACGGCACGTAATCTCATTGCTAGCCTTATTAAACACAGCACGTAATCTCATTGCTAGCCTTATTAAACACGGCACGTAATCTCATTGCTAGCCTTATTAAACACGGCACGTAATCTGATTGCTAGCTGTATTAAACACGCCACGTAATCTGATTGCTAGCCTTATTAAACACGGCACGTAATCTGATTGCTAGCCTTATTAAACACGGCACGCAATCTCATTGCTAGCCTTATTAAACACGCCACGTAATCTGATTGCTAGCCTTATTAAACACGGCACGTAATCTGATTGCTAGCCTTATTAAACACGCCACGTAATCTCATTGCTAGCCTTATTAAACACGCCACGTAATCTCATGCTAGCCTTATTAAACACGCCACACAATCTGATTGCTAGCCTTGTTAAACACAGCACGTAATCTCATTGCTAGCCTTATTAAACAAGGCACAAAATCTCATTGCTATCCTTATTACACATGGCACGTAATCTCATTGCTAGCCTTATTAAACATGGCACGTAATCTCATTGCTAGCCTTATTAAACACGGCACGTAATCTCCTTGCTAGCCTTATTAAACAAGGCACGTAATCTCATTGCTAGCCTTATTAAACACGCCACGTAATCTGATTGCTAGCCTTATTAAACACAGCACGTAATCTGGTTGCTAGCCTTATTAAACATGGCACGTAATCTCATTGCTAGCCTTATTAAACACGGCACATAATCTCATTGCTAGCCTTATTAAACACGGCACATAATCTCATTGCTAGCCTTGTTAAACACGCCACATAATCCGATTGCTAGCCTTATTAAACACGGCACGTAATCTGATTGCTAGTTTTATTAAACACAGCACGTAATCTCATTGCTAGCCTTATTAAACACAGCACGTAATCTCATTTCTAGCCTTATTAAGCATGGCACGTAATCTCATTGCTAGCCTTATTAAACACGGCACATACTCTCATTGCTAGCCTTATTAAACGCGCCACATAATCTCATTGCTAGCCTTATTAAACACGGCACGTAATCTGATTGCTAGCCTTATTAAACAAAGCACGTAATCTCATTGCTAGCCTTATTAAACACAGCACGTAATCTCATTGCTAGCCTTATTAAGCATGGCACGTAATCTCATTGCTAGCCTTATTAAACACAGCACGTAATCTCATTTCTAGCCTTATTAAACACAGCACGTAATCTCATTGCTAGCCTTATTAAACCTGGCACGTAATCTCATTGCTAGCCTTATTAAACATGGCACGTAATCTCAGTGCTAGCCTTATTAAACACGGCACGTAATCTCATTGCTAGCCTTATTAAACACAGCACGTAATCTCATTGCTAGCCTTATTAAACACGGCACGTAATCTCATTGCTAGCCTTATTAAACACGGCACGTAATCTGATTGCTAGCTGTATTAAACACGCCACGTAATCTGATTGCTAGCCTTATTAAACACGCCACGCAATCTCATTGCTAGCCTTATTAAACACGCCACGTAATCTCAATGCTAGCCTTATTAAACATGGCACGTAATCTCATTGCTAGCCTTATTAAATACAGCACGTGAGCTGATTGCTTGCCTTATTAAACATGGCACGTAATCTCCTTGCTAGCCTTATTAAACACGCCACATAATCTCATTGCTATCCTTATTAAACACAGCACCTAATCTGATTGCTAGCCTTATTAAACATGGAACGTAATCTCATTGCTTGCCTTATTAAACACTCCACGTAATCTCATTGCTAGCCTTATTAAACACTCCACGTAATCTCATTGCTAGCCTTATTAAACACGGCACGTAATCTCATTGCTAGCCTTGTTAAATACGGCACATAATCTCATTGCTAGCCTTGTTAAACACGGCACATAATCTCATTGCTAGCCTTATTAAACACAGCACGGTATCTCATTGCTAGCCTTATTAAACACGCCACGTACTCTCATTGCTAGCCTTATTAAACACAGCAGGTAAGCTCATTGCTAGGCTTATTAAACACAGCAGGTAATCTCATTGCTAGCCTTATTAAACACGACACGTAATCTCATTGCTAGCCTTATTAAACACAGCACGTGATCTCATTGCTAGACTTATTAAACATGCCACGTAATCTCATTGCTAGCCTTATTAAACACGCCACGTAATCTCATTGCTAGCCTTATTAAACACAGCACGTAATCTCATTGCTAGCCTTATTAAACACAGCAGGTAATCTCATTGCTAGCCTTATTAAACACAGCACGTAATCTCATGGCTAGCCTTATTAAACACAGCACGTAATCTCATTGCTAGACTTATTAAACATGCCACGTAATCTCATTGCTAGCCTTATTAAACACGCCACGTAATCTCATTGCTAGCCTTATTGAACACGCCACGTAATCTGATTGCTAGCCTTATTAAACACGCCACGTAATCTAATTACTAGCCTTATTAAACACAGCACGTAATCTCATTGCTAGCCTTATTAAACACGGCACGTAATCTCATTGCTAGCCTTATTAAACACAGCACGTAATCTCAGTGCTAGCCTTATTAAACATGGCACGTAATCTCATTGCTAGCCTTATTAAACACGGCACGTAATCTCCTTGCTAGCCTTATCAAACACGGCACGTAATCTCATTGCTAGCCTTATTAAACACAGCACGTAATCTCATTGCTAGCCTTATTAAATACAGCACGTGAGCTGATTGCTTGCCTTATTAAACATGGCACGTAATCTCATTGCTAGCCTCATTAAACACGCCACATAATCTCATTGCTATCCTTATTAAACACAGCACCTCATCTGATTGCTAGCCTTATTAAACATGGAACGTAATCTCATTGCTTGCCTTATTAAACACTCCACGTAATCTCATTGCTAGCCTTATTAAACATGCCACATAATCTCATTGCTATCCTTATTAAACACAGCACCTAATCTGATTGCTAGCCTTATTAAACATGGAACGTAATCTCATTGCTTGCCTTATTAAACACTCCACGTAATCTCATTGCTAGCCTTATTAAACACTCCACGTAATCTCATTGCTAGCCTTATTAAACACAGCAGGTAAGCTCATTGCTAGGCTTATTAAACACAGCAGGTAATCTCATTGCTAGCCTTATTAAACACGACACATAATCTCATTGCTAGCCTTATTAAACACAGCACGTGATCTCATTGCTAGACTTATTAAACATGCCACGTAATCTCATTGCTAGCCTTATTAAACACGCCACGTAATCTCATTGCTAGCCTTATTAAACACAGCACGTAATCTCATTGCTAGCCTTATTAAACACAGCAGGTAATCTCATTGCTAGCCTTATTAAACACAGCACGTAATCTCATTGCTAGCCTTATTAAACACAGCACGTAATCTCATTGCTAGACTTATTAAACATGCCACGTAATCTCATTGCTAGCCTTATTAAACACGCCACGTAATCTCATTGCTAGCCTTATTGAACACGCCACGTAATCTGATTGCTAGCCTTATTAAACACGCCACGTAATCTAATTACTAGCCTTATTAAACACAGCACGTACTCTCATTGCTAGCCTTATTAAACACGGCACGTAATCTCATTGCTAGCCTTATTAAACACAGCACGTAATCTCAGTGCTAGCCTTATTAAACATGGCACGTAATCTCATTGCTAGCCTTATTAAACACGGCACGTAATCTCCTTGCTAGCCTTATCAAACACGGCACGTAATCTCATTGCTAGCCTTATTAAACACAGCACGTAATCTCATTGCTAGCCTTATTAAATACAGCACGTGAGCTGATTGCTTGCCTTATTAAACATGGCACGTAATCTCATTGCTAGCCTTATTAAACACGCCACATAATCTCATTGCTATCCTTATTAAACACAGCACCTAATCTGATTGCTAGCCTTATTAAACATGGAACGTAATCTCATTGCTTGCCTTATTAAACACTCCACGTAATCTCATTGCTAGCCTTATTAAACATGCCACATAATCTCATTGCTATCCTTATTAAACACAGCACCTAATCTGATTGCTAGCCTTATTAAACATGGAACGTAATCTCATTGCTTGCCTTATTAAACACTCCACGTAATCTCATTGCTAGCCTTATTAAACACTGCACGTAATCTAATTGCTAGCCTTATTAAACACGGCACGTAATCTCATTGCTAGCCTTATTAAACACGCCACGTAATCTGATTGCTAGCCTTATTAAACACGCCACGTAATCTGATTGCTAGCCTTATTAAACACGCCACGCAATCTCATTGCTAGCCTTATTAAACACGCCACGTAATCTCAATGCTAGCCTTATTAAACATGGCACGTAATCTCATTGCTAGCCTTATTAAATAGAGCACGTGAGCTGATTGCTTGCCTTATTAAACATGGCACGTAATCTCATTGCTAGCCTTATTAAACACGCCACATAATCTCATTGCTATCCTTATTAAACACAGCACCTAATCTGATTGCTAGCCTTATTAAACATGGAACGTAATCTCATTGCTTGCCTTATTAAACATGGAACGTAATCTCATTGCTAGCCTTATTAAACACGCCACATAATCTCATTGCTATCCTTATTAAAGACAGCAGCTAATCTGATTGCTAGCCTTATTAAACATGGAACGTAATCTCATTGCTTGCCTTATTAAACACTCCACGTAATCTCATTGCTAGCCTTATTAAACACTCCACGTAATCTCATTGCTAGCCTTATTAAACACGGCACGTAATCTCATTGCTAGCCTTATTAAACACGCCACGTAATCTGATTGCTAGCCTTATTAAACACGCCACGCAATCTCATTGCTAGCCTTATTAAACACGCCACGTAATCTCAATGCTAGCCTTATTAAACATGGCACATAATCTCATTGCTAGCCTTGTTAAACACGGCACATAATCTCATTGCTAGCCTTATTAAACACAGCACCGTATCTCATTACTAGCCTTATTAAACACGCCACGTACTCTCATTGCTAGCCTTATTAAACACAGCAGGTAATCTCATTGCTAGCCTTATTAAACACAGCAGGTAATCTCATTGCTAGCCTTATTAAACACGACACGTAATCTCATTGCTAGCCTTATTAAACACAGCACGTAATCTCATTGCTAGACTTATTAAACATGCCACGTAATCTCATTGCTAGCCTTATTAAACACGCCACGTAATCTCATTGCTAGCCTTATTAAACACAGCACGTAATCTCATTGCTAGCCTTATTAAACACAGCAGGTAATCTCATTGCTAGCCTTATTAAACACGACACGTAATCTCATTGCTAGCCTTATTAAACACAGCACGTAATCTCATTGCTAGACTTATTAAACATGCCACGTAATCTCATTGCTAGCCTTATTAAACACGCCACGTAATCTCATTGCTAGCCTTATTGAACACGCCACGTAATCTGATTGCTAGCCTTATTAAACACGCCACGTAATCTAATTACTAGCCTTATTAAACACAGCACGTAATCTCATTGCTAGCCTTATTAAACACGGCACGTAATCTCATTGCTAGCCTTATTAAACATGGCACGTAATCTCATTGCTAGCCTTATTAAACACGGCACGTAATCTCCTTGCTAGCCTTATCAAACACGGCACGTAATCTCATTGCTAGCCTTATTAAACACAGCACGTAATCTCATTGCTAGCCTTATTAAATACAGCACGTGAGCTGATTGCTTGCCTTATTAAACCTGGCACGTAATCTCATTGCTAGCCGTATTAAACACTCTTCGTAATCTCATTGCTAGCCTTATTAAACACGGCACGTAATCTCATTGCTAGCCTTATTAAACACGCCACGTAATCTGATTGCTAGCTGTATTAAACACGCCACGTAATCTGATTGCTAGCCTTATTAAACACGCCACGCAATCTCATTGCTAGCCTTATTAAACACGCCACGTAATCTCAATGCTAGCCTTATTAAACATGGCACGTAATCTCATTGCTAGCCTTATTAAATACAGCACGTGAGCTGATTGCTTGCCTTATTAAACATGGCACGTAATCTCCTTGCTAGCCTTATTAAACACGCCACATAATCTCATTGCTATCCTTATTAAACACAGCACCTAATCTGATTGCTAGCCTTATTAAACATGGAACGTAATCTCATTGCTTGCCTTATTAAACACTCCACGTAATCTCATTGCTAGCCTTATTAAACACTCCACGTAATCTCATTGCTAGCCTTATTAAACACGGCACGTAATCTCATTGCTAGCCTTGTTAAATACGGCACATAATCTCATTGCTAGCCTTGTTAAACACGGCACATAATCTCATTGCTAGCCTTATTAAACACAGCACGGTATCTCATTGCTAGCCTTATTAAACACGCCACGTACTCTCATTGCTAGCCTTATTAAACACAGCAGGTAAGCTCATTGCTAGGCTTATTAAACACAGCAGGTAATCTCATTGCTAGCCTTATTAAACACGACACGTAATCTCATTGCTAGCCTTATTAAACACAGCACGTGATCTCATTGCTAGACTTATTAAACATGCCACGTAATCTCATTGCTAGCCTTATTAAACACGCCACGTAATCTCATTGCTAGCCTTATTAAACACAGCACGTAATCTCATTGCTAGCCTTATTAAACACAGCAGGTAATCTCATTGCTAGCCTTATTAAACACAGCACGTAATCTCATGGCTAGCCTTATTAAACACAGCACGTAATCTCATTGCTAGACTTATTAAACATGCCACGTAATCTCATTGCTAGCCTTATTAAACACGCCACGTAATCTCATTGCTAGCCTTATTGAACACGCCACGTAATCTGATTGCTAGCCTTATTAAACACGCCACGTAATCTAATTACTAGCCTTATTAAACACAGCACGTAATCTCATTGCTAGCCTTATTAAACACGGCACGTAATCTCATTGCTAGCCTTATTAAACACAGCACGTAATCTCAGTGCTAGCCTTATTAAACATGGCACGTAATCTCATTGCTAGCCTTATTAAACACGGCACGTAATCTCCTTGCTAGCCTTATCAAACACGGCACGTAATCTCATTGCTAGCCTTATTAAACACAGCACGTAATCTCATTGCTAGCCTTATTAAATACAGCACGTGAGCTGATTGCTTGCCTTATTAAACATGGCACGTAATCTCATTGCTAGCCTCATTAAACACGCCACATAATCTCATTGCTATCCTTATTAAACACAGCACCTCATCTGATTGCTAGCCTTATTAAACATGGAACGTAATCTCATTTCTTGCCTTATTAAACACTCCACGTAATCTCATTGCTAGCCTTATTAAACATGCCACATAATCTCATTGCTATCCTTATTAAACACAGCACCTAATCTGATTGCTAGCCTTATTAAACATGGAACGTAATCTCATTGCTTGCCTTATTAAACACTCCACGTAATCTCATTGCTAGCCTTATTAAACACTCCACGTAATCTCATTGCTAGCCTTATTAAACACAGCAGGTAAGCTCATTGCTAGGCTTATTAAACACAGCAGGTAATCTCATTGCTAGCCTTATTAAACACGACACATAATCTCATTGCTAGCCTTATTAAACACAGCACGTGATCTCATTGCTAGACTTATTAAACATGCCACGTAATCTCATTGCTAGCCTTATTAAACACGCCACGTAATCTCATTGCTAGCCTTATTAAACACAGCACGTAATCTCATTGCTAGCCTTATTAAACACAGCAGGTAATCTCATTGCTAGCCTTATTAAACACAGCACGTAATCTCATTGCTAGCCTTATTAAACACAGCACGTAATCTCATTGCTAGACTTATTAAACATGCCACGTAATCTCATTGCTAGCCTTATTAAACACGCCACGTAATCTCATTGCTAGCCTTATTGAACACGCCACGTAATCTGATTGCTAGCCTTATTAAACACGCCACGTAATCTAATTACTAGCCTTATTAAACACAGCACGTACTCTCATTGCTAGCCTTATTAAACACGGCACGTAATCTCATTGCTAGCCTTATTAAACACAGCACGTAATCTCAGTGCTAGCCTTATTAAACATGGCACGTAATCTCATTGCTAGCCTTATTAAACACGGCACGTAATCTCCTTGCTAGCCTTATCAAACACGGCACGTAATCTCATTGCTAGCCTTATTAAACACAGCACGTAATCTCATTGCTAGCCTTATTAAATACAGCACGTGAGCTGATTGCTTGCCTTATTAAACATGGCACGTAATCTCATTGCTAGCCTTATTAAACACGCCACATAATCTCATTGCTATCCTTATTAAACACAGCACCTAATCTGATTGCTAGCCTTATTAAACATGGAACGTAATCTCATTGCTTGCCTTATTAAACACTCCACGTAATCTCATTGCTAGCCTTATTAAACATGCCACATAATCTCATTGCTATCCTTATTAAACACAGCACCTAATCTGATTGCTAGCCTTATTAAACATGGAACGTAATCTCATTGCTTGCCTTATTAAACACTCCACGTAATCTCATTGCTAGCCTTATTAAACACTGCACGTAATCTAATTGCTAGCCTTATTAAACACGGCACGTAATCTCATTGCTAGCCTTATTAAACACGCCACGTAATCTGATTGCTAGCCTTATTAAACACGCCACGTAATCTGATTGCTAGCCTTATTAAACACGCCACGCAATCTCATTGCTAGCCTTATTAAACACGCCACGTAATCTCAATGCTAGCCTTATTAAACATGGCACGTAATCTCATTGCTAGCCTTATTAAATACAGCACGTGAGCTGATTGCTTGCCTTATTAAACATGGCACGTAATCTCATTGCTAGCCTTATTAAACACGCCACATAATCTCATTGCTATCCTTATTAAACACAGCACCTAATCTGATTGCTAGCCTTATTAAACATGGAACGTAATCTCATTGCTTGCCTTATTAAACATGGAACGTAATCTCATTGCTAGCCTTATTAAACACGCCACATAATCTCATTGCTATCCTTATTAAAGACAGCAGCTAATCTGATTGCTAGCCTTATTAAACACTCCACGTAATCTCATTGCTTGCCTTATTAAACACTCCACGTAATCTCATTGCTAGCCTTATTAAACACTCCACGTAATCTCATTGCTAGCCTTATTAAACACGGCACGTAATCTCATTGCTAGCCTTATTAAACACGGCACGTAATCTGATTGCTAGCCTTATTAAACACGCCACGTAATCTGATTGCTAGCCTTATTAAACACGCCACGCAATCTCATTGCTAGCCTTATTAAACACGCCACGTAATCTCAATGCTAGCCTTATTAAACATGGCACATAATCTCATTGCTAGCCTTGTTAAACACGGCACATAATCTCATTGCTAGCCTTATTAAACACAGCACGGTATCTCATTACTAGCCTTATTAAACACGCCACGTACTCTCATTGCTAGCCTTATTAAACACAGCAGGTAATCTCATTGCTAGCCTTATTAAACACAGCAGGTAATCTCATTGCTAGCCTTATTAAACACGACACGTAATCTCATTGCTAGCCTTATTAAACACAGCACGTAATCTCATTGCTAGACTTATTAAACATGCCACGTAATCTCATTGCTAGCCTTATTAAACACGCCACGTAATCTCATTGCTAGCCTTATTAAACACAGCACGTAATCTCATTGCTAGCCTTATTAAACACAGCAGGTAATCTCATTGCTAGCCTTATTAAACACGACACGTAATCTCATTGCTAGCCTTATTAAACACAGCACGTAATCTCATTGCTAGACTTATTAAACATGCCACGTAATCTCATTGCTAGCCTTATTAAACACGCCACGTAATCTCATTGCTAGCCTTATTGAACACGCCACGTAATCTGATTGCTAGCCTTATTAAACACGCCACGTAATCTAATTACTAGCCTTATTAAACACAGCACGTAATCTCATTGCTAGCCTTATTAAACACGGCACGTAATCTCATTGCTAGCCTTATTAAACATGGCACGTAATCTCATTGCTAGCCTTATTAAACACGGCACGTAATCTCCTTGCTAGCCTTATCAAACACGGCACGTAATCTCATTGCTAGCCTTATTAAACACAGCACGTAATCTCATTGCTAGCCTTATTAAATACAGCACGTGAGCTGATTGCTTGCCTTATTAAACCTGGCACGTAATCTCATTGCTAGCCTTATTAAACACTCCACGTAATCTCATTGCTAGCCTTATTAAACACGGCACGTAATCTCATTGCTAGCCTTATTAAACACGCCACGTAATCTGATTGCTAGCCTTATTAAACACGCCACGTAATCTGATTGCTAGCCTTATTAAACACGCCACGCAATCTCATTGCTAGCCTTATTAAACACGCCACGTAATCTCAATGCTAGCCTTATTAAACATGGCACGTAATCTCATTGCTAGCCTTATTAAATACAGCACAAGAGCTGATTGCTTGCCTTATTAAACATGGCACATAATCTCATTGCTAGCCTTATTAAACACGCCACATAATCTCATTGCTATCCTTATTAAACACAGCACCTAATCTGATTGCTAGCCTTAGTAAACATGGAACGTAATCTCATTGCTTGCCTTATTAAACACTCCACGTAATCTCATTGCTAGCCTTATTAAACACTCCACGTAATCTCATTGCTAGCCTTATTAAACACGGCACGTAATCTCATTGCTAGCCTTGTTAAATACGGCACATAATCTCATTGCTAGCCTTGTTAAACACGGCACATAATCTCATTGCTAGCCTTATTAAACACAGCACGGTATATCATTGCTAGCCTTATTAAACACGCCACGTACTCTCATTGCTAGCCTTATTAAACACAGCTGGTAATCTCATTGCTAGCCTTATTAAACACAGCAGGTAATCTCATTGCTAGCCTTATTAAACACGACACGTAATCTCATTGCTAGCCTTATTAAACACAGCACGTAATCTCATTGCTAGACTTATTAAACATGCCACGTAATCTCATTGCTAGCCTTATTAAACACGCCACGTAATCTCATTGCTAGCCTTATTAAACACAGCACGTAATCTCATTGCTAGCCTTATTAAACACAGCATGTAATCTCATTGCTAGCCTTATTAAACACGACACGTAATCTCATTGCTAGCCTTATTAAACACAGCACGTAATCTCATTGCTAGACTTATTAAACATGCCACGTAATCTCATTGCTAGCCTTATTAAACACGCCACGTAATCTCATTGCTAGCCTTATTGAACACGCCACGTAATCTGATTGCTAGCCTTATTAAACACGCCACGTAATCTAATTACTAGCCTTATTAAACACAGCACGTAATCTCATTGCTAGCCTTATTAAACACGGCACGTAATCTCATTGCTAGCCTTATTAAACACTGCACGTAATCTCAGTGCTAGCCTTATTAAACATGGCACGTAATCTCATTGCTAGCCTTATTAAACACGGCACGTAATCTCCTTGCTAGCCTTATCAAACAGGGCACGTAATCTCATTGCTAGCCTTATTAAACACAGCACGTAATCTCATTGCTAGCCTTATTAAATACAGCACGTGAGCTAATTGCTTGCCTTATTAAACATGGCACGTAATCTCATTGCTAGCCTTATTAAACACTCCACGTAATCTCATTGCTAGCCTTATTAAACACGGCACGTAATCTCATTGCTAGCCTTATTAAACACGCCACGTAATCTGATTGCTAGCCTTATTAAACACGCCACGTAATCTGATTGCTAGCCTTATTAAACACGCCACGCAATCTCATTGCTAGCCTTATTAAACACGCCACGTAATCTCAATGCTAGCCTTATTAATCATGGCACGTAATCTCATTGCTAGCCTTATTAAATACAGCACGTGAGCTGATTGCTTGCCTTATTAAACATGGCACGTAATCTCATTGCTAGCCTTATTAAACACGCCACATAATCTCATTGCTATCCTTATTAAACACAGCACCTAATCTGATTGCTAGCCTTATTAAACATGGAATGTAATCTCATTGCTTGCCTTATTAAACACTCCAGGTAATCTCATTGCTAGCCTTATTAAACACTCCACGTAATCTCATTGCTAGCCTTATTAAACACGGCACGTAATCTCATTGCTAGCCTTGTTAAATACGGCACATAATCTCATTGCTAGCCTTGTTAAACACGGCACATAATCTCATTGCTAGCCTTATTAAACACAGCACAGTATCTCATTGCTAGCCTTATTAAACACGCCACGTACTCTCATTGCTAGCCTTATTAAACACAGCAGGTAATCTCATTGCTAGCCTTATTAAACACAGCAGGTAATCTCATTGCTAGCCGTATTAAACACGACACGTAATCTCATTGCTAGCCTTATTAAACACAGCACGTAATCTCATTGCTAGACTTATTAAACATGCCACGTAATCTCATTGCTAGCCTTATTAAACACGCCACGTAATCTCATTGCTAGCCTTATTAAACACAGCACGTAATCTCATTGCTAGCCTTATTAAACACAGCAGGTAATCTCATTGCTAGCCTTATTAAACACGACACGTAATCTCATTGCTAGCCTTATTAAACACAGCACGTAATCTCATTGCTAGACTTATTAAACATGCCACGTAATCTCATTGCTAGCCTTATTAAACACGCCACGTAATCTCATTGCTAGCCTTATTGAACACGCCACGTAATCTGATTGCTAGCCTTATTAAACACGCCACGTAATCTAATTACTAGCCTTATTAAACACAGAACGTAATCTCATTGCTAGCCTTATTAAACACGGCACGTAATCTCATTGCTAGCCTTATTAAACACAGCATGTAATCTCAGTGCTAGCCTTATTAAACATGGCACGTAGCCTCATTGCTAGCCTTATTAAACACGGCACGTAATCTCCTTGCTAGCCTTATCAAACACGGCACGTAATCTCATTGCTAGCCTTATTAAACACAGCACGTAATCTCATTGCTAGCCTTATTAAATACAGCACGTGAGCTGATTGCTTGCCTTATTAAACATGGCACGTAATCTCATTGCTAGCCTTATTAAATACAGCACGTGAGCTGATTGCTTGCCTTATTAAACATGGAACGTAATCTCATTGCTTGCCTTATTAAACACTCCACGTAATCTCATTGCTAGCCTTATTAACACTCCACGTAATCTCATTGCTAGCCTTATTAAACACGGCACGTAATCTCATTGCTAGCCTTATTAAACATGCCACATAATCTCATTGCTATCCTTATTAAACACAGCACCTAATCTGATTGCTAGCCTTATTAAACATGGAACGTAATCTCATTGCTTGCCTTATTAAACACTCCACGTAATCTCATTGCTAGCCTTGTTAAACACGGCACATAATCTCATTGCTAGCCTTATTAAACACAGCACGGTATCTCATTGCTAGCCTTATTAAACACGCCACGTACTCTCATTGCTAGCCTTATTAAACACAGCAGATAATCTCATTGCTAGCCTTATTAAACACAGCACGTAATCTCATTGCTAGCCTTATTAAACACGGCACGTAATCTCATTGCTAGCCTTATTAAACACAGCATGTAATCTCAGTGCTAGCCTTATTAAACATGGCACGTAATCTCATTGCTAGCCTTATTAAACACGGCACGTAATCTCATTGCTAGCCTTATTAAACACGGCACGTAATCTCATTGCTAGCCTTGTTAAATACGGCACATAATCTCATTGCTAGCCTTGTTAAACACGGCACATAATCTCATTGCTAGCCTTATTAAACACAGCACGGTATCTCATTGCTAGCCTTATTAAACACGCCACATAATCTCATTGCTAGCCTTATTAAACACGGCACGTAATCTCATTGCTAGCCTTATTAAACATGCCACATAATCTCATTGCTATCCTTATTAAACACAGCACCTAATCTGATTGCTAGCCTTATTAAACATGGAACGTAATCTCATTGCTTGGCTTATTAAACATGGAACGTAATCTCATTGCTAGCCTTATTAAACATGGAACGTAATCTCACTGCTAGCCTTATTAAACACGGCACATAATCTCATTGCTAGCCTTGTTAAACACGGCACATAATCTCATTGCTAGCCTTATTAAACACAGCACGGTATCTCATTGCTAGCCTTATTAAACACGCCACGTACTCTCATTGCTAGCCTTATTAAACACAGCAGGTAATCTCATTGCTAGCCTTATTAAACACAGCAGGTAATCTCATTGCTAGCCTTATTAAACACAGCAGGTAATCTCATTGCTAGCCTTATTAAACACAGCACGTAATCTCATTGCTAGACTTATTAAACATGCCACGTAATCTCATTGCTAGCCTTATTAAACACGCCACGTAATCTCATTGCTAGCCTTATTAAACACAGCACGTAATCTCATTGCTAGCCTTATTAAACACAGCAGGTAATCTCATTGCTAGCCTTATTAAACACAGCATGTAATCTCAGTGCTAGCCTTATTAAACATGGCACGTAATCTCATTGCTTGGCTTATTAAACATGGAACGTAATCTCATTGCTAGCCTTATTAAATACAGCACGTGAGCTGATTGCTTGCCTTATTAAACATGGCACGTAATCTCATTGCTAGCCTTATTAAACACGCCACATAATCTCATTGATATCCTTATTAAACACAGCACCTAATCTGATTGCTAGCCTTATTAAACATGGAACGTAATCTCATTGCTTGCCTTATTAAACACTCCACGTAATCTCATTGCTAGCCTTATTAACACTCCACGTAATCTCATTGCTAGCCTTATTAAACACGGCACGTAATCTCATTGCTAGCCTTATTAAACATGC
This sequence comes from Chaetoderma sp. LZ-2023a, assembly GCA_034401795.1. NCBI lineage: Eukaryota > Metazoa > Mollusca > Caudofoveata > Chaetodermatida > Chaetodermatidae > Chaetoderma > Chaetoderma sp. LZ-2023a. The sequence goes on along the minus strand of JAVVLW010000131.1, from coordinate 34,853 downwards.
CACATAATCTCATTGCTATCCTTATTAAACACAGCACCTAATCTGATTGCTAGCCTTATTAAACATGGAACGTAATCTCATTGCTTGCCTTATTAAACACTCCACGTAATCTCATTGCTAGCCTTGTTAAACACGGCACATAATCTCATTGCTAGCCTTATTAAACACAGCACGGTATCTCATTGCTAGCCTTATTAAACACGCCACGTACTCTCATTGCTAGCCTTATTAAACACAGCAGATAATCTCATTGCTAGCCTTATTAAACACAGCACGTAATCTCATGGCTAGCCTTATTAAACACGGCACGTAATCTCATTGCTAGCCTTATTAAACACAGCATGTAATCTCAGTGCTAGCCTTATTAAACACGGCACGTAATCTCATTGCTAGCCTTATTAAACACGGCACGTAATCTCATTGCTAGCCTTGTTAAATACGGCACATAATCTCATTGCTAGCCTTGTTAAACACGGCACATAATCTCATTGCTAGCCTTATTAAACACGGCACGTAATCTCATTGCTAGCCTTATTAAACACGGCACGTAATCTCATTGCTAGCCTTGTTAAATACGGCACATAATCTCATTGCTAGCCTTGTTAAACACGGCACATAATCTCATTGCTAGCCTTATTAAACACAGCACGGTATCTCATTGCTAGCCTTATTAAACACGCCACATAATCTCATTGCTAGCCTTATTAAACACGGCACGTAATCTCATTGCTAGCCTTATTAAACATGCCACATAATCTCATTGCTATCCTTATTAAACACAGCACCTAATCTGATTGCTAGCCTTATTAAACATGGAACGTAATCTCATTGCTTGGCTTATTAAACATGGAACGTAATCTCATTGCTAGCCTTATTAACACTCCACGTAATCTCATTGCTAGCCTTATTAAACACGGCACGTAATCTCATTGCTAGCCTTATTAAACATGCCACATAATCTCATTGCTATCCTTATTAAACACAGCACCTAATCTGATTGCTAGCCTTATTAAACATGGAACGTAATCTCATTGCTTGCCTTATTAAACACTCCACGTAATCTCATTGCTAGCCTTGTTAAACACGGCACATAATCTCATTGCTAGCCTTATTAAACACAGCACGGTATCTCATTGCTAGCCTTATTAAACACGCCACGTACTCTCATTGCTAGCCTTATTAAACACAGCAGATAATCTCATTGCTAGCCTTATTAAACACAGCACGTAATCTCATGGCTAGCCTTATTAAACACGGCACGTAATCTCATTGCTAGCCTTATTAAACACAGCATGTAATCTCAGTGCTAGCCTTATTAAACACAGCACGTAATCTCATTGCTAGCCTTATTAAACACGGCACGTAATCTCATTGCTAGCCTTGTTAAATACGGCACATAATCTCATTGCTAGCCTTGTTAAACACGGCACATAATCTCATTGCTAGCCTTATTAAACACGGCACGTAATCTCATTGCTAGCCTTATTAAACACGGCACGTAATCTCATTGCTAGCCTTGTTAAATACGGCACATAATCTCATTGCTAGCCTTGTTAAACACGGCACATAATCTCATTGCTAGCCTTATTAAACACAGCACGGTATCTCATTGCTAGCCTTATTAAACACGCCACATAATCTCATTGCTAGCCTTATTAAACACGGCACGTAATCTCATTGCTAGCCTTATTAAACATGCCACATAATCTCATTGCTATCCTTATTAAACACAGCACCTAATCTGATTGCTAGCCTTATTAAACATGGAACGTAATCTCATTGCTTGGCTTATTAAACATGGAACGTAATCTCATTGCTAGCCTTATTAAACATGGAACGTAATCTCACTGCTAGCCTTATTAAACACGGCACATAATCTCATTGCTAGCCTTGTTAAACACGGCACATAATCTCATTGCTAGCCTTATTAAACACAGCACGGTATCTCATTGCTAGCCTTATTAAACACGCCACGTACTCTCATTGCTAGCCTTATTAAACACAGCAGGTAATCTCATTGCTAGCCTTATTAAACACAGCAGGTAATCTCATTGCTAGCCTTATTAAACACAGCAGGTAATCTCATTGCTAGCCTTATTAAACACAGCACGTAATCTCATTGCTAGACTTATTAAACATGCCACGTAATCTCATTGCTAGCCTTATTAAACACGCCACGTAATCTCATTGCTAGCCTTATTAAACACAGCACGTAATCTCATTGCTAGCCTTATTAAACACAGCAGGTAATCTCATTGCTAGCCTTATTAAACACGACACGTAATCTCATTGCTAGCCTTATTAAACACAGCACGTAATCTCATTGCTAAACTTATTAAACACAGCACGTAATCTCATTGCTAGACTTATTAAACATGCCACGTAATCTCATTGCTAGCCTTATTAAACACGCCACGTAATCTCATTGCTAGCCTTATTGAACACGCCACGTAATCTGATTGCTAGCCTTATTAAACACGCCACGTAATCTAATTACTAGCCTTATTAAACACAGCACGTAATCTCATTGCTAGCCTTATTAAACACGGCACGTAATCTCATTGCTAGCCTTATTAAACACAGCACGTAATCTCAGTGCTAGCCTTATTAAACATGGCACGTAATCTCATTGCTAGCCTTATTAAACACGGCACGTAATCTCCTTGCTAGCCTTATCAAACACGGCACGTAATCTCATTGCTAGCCTTATTAAACACAGCACGTAATCTCATTGCTAGCCTTATTAAATACAGCACGTAATCTCATTGCTAGCCTTATTAAACACGGCACGTAATCTCATTGCTAGCCTTATTAAACATGGCACGTAATCTCATTGCTAGCCTTGTTAAATACGGCACATAATCTCATTGCTAGCCTTGTTAAACACGGCACATAATCTCATTGCTAGCCTTATTAAACACAGCACGGTATCTCATTGCTAGCCTTATTAAACACGCCACGTACTCTCATTGCTAGCCTTATTAAACACAGCAGGTAATCTCATTGCTAGCCTTATTAAACACAGCAGGTAATCTCATTGCTAGCCTTATTAAACACGACACGTAATCTCATTGCTAGCCTTATTAAACACAGCACGTAATCTCATTGCTAGCCTTATTAAACACGGCACGTAATCTCATTGCTAGCCTTATTAAACACAGCATGTAATCTCAGTGCTAGCCTTATTAAACATGGCACGTAATCTCATTGCTAGCCTTATTAAACACGGCACGTAATCTCATTGCTAGCCTTATTAAACACGGCACGTAATCTCATTGCTAGCCTTGTTAAATACGGCACATAATCTCATTGCTAGCCTTGTTAAACACGGCACATAATCTCATTGCTAGCCTTATTAAACACAGCACGGTATCTCATTGCTAGCCTTATTAAACACGCCACGTACTCTCATTGCTAGCCTTATTAAACACAGCAGGTAATCTCATTGCTAGCCTTATTAAACACAGCACGTAATCTCATTGCTAGCCTTATTAAACACGGCACGTAATCTCATTGCTAGCCTTATTAAACACAGCATGTAATCTCAGTGCTAGCCTTATTAAACATGGCACGTAATCTCATTGCTTGGCTTATTAAACATGGAACGTAATCTCATTGCTAGCCTTATTAAATACAGCACGTGAGCTGATTGCTTGCCTTATTAAACATGGCACGTAATCTCATTGCTAGCCTTATTAAACACGCCACATAATCTCATTGCTATCCTTATTAAACACAGCACCTAATCTGATTGCTAGCCTTATTAAACATGGAACGTAATCTCATTGCTTGCCTTATTAAACACTCCACGTAATCTCATTGCTAGCCTTATTAACACTCCACGTAATCTCATTGCTAGCCTTATTAAACACGGCACGTAATCTCATTGCTAGCCTTATTAAACATGCCACATAATCTCATTGCTATCCTTATTAAACACAGCACCTAATCTGATTGCTAGCCTTATTAAACATGGAACGTAATCTCATTGCTTGCCTTATTAAACACTCAACGTAATCTCATTGCTAGCCTTGTTAAACACGGCACATAATCTCATTGCTAGCCTTATTAAACACAGCACGGTATCTCATTGCTAGCCTTATTAAACACGCCACGTACTCTCATTGCTAGCCTTATTAAACACAGCAGATAATCTCATTGCTAGCCTTATTAAACACAGCACGTAATCTCATTGCTAGCCTTATTAAACACGGCACGTAATCTCATTGCTAGCCTTATTAAACACAGCATGTAATCTCAGTGCTAGCCTTATTAAACATGGCACGTAATCTCATTGCTAGCCTTATTAAACACGGCACGTAATCTCATTGCTAGCCTTATTAAACACGGCACGTAATCTCATTGCTAGCCTTGTTAAATATGGCACATAATCTCATTGCTAGCCTTGTTAAACACGGCACATAATCTCATTGCTAGCCTTATTAAACACAGCACGGTATCTCATTGCTAGCCTTATTAAACACGCCACATAATCTCATTGCTAGCCTTATTAAACACGGCACGTAATCTCATTGCTAGCCTTATTAAACATGCCACATAATCTCATTGCTATCCTTATTAAACACAGCACCTAATCTGATTGCTAGCCTTATTAAACATGGAACGTAATCTCATTGCTTGGCTTATTAAACATGGAACGTAATCTCATTGCTAGCCTTATTAAACATGGAACGTAATCTCACTGCTAGCCTTATTAAACACGGCACATAATCTCATTGCTAGCCTTGTTAAACACGGCACATAATTTCATTGCTAGCCTTATTAAACACAGCACGGTATCTCATTGCTAGCCTTATTAAACACGCCACGTACTCTCATTGCTAGCCTTATTAAACACAGCAGGTAATCTCATTGCTAGCCTTATTAAACACAGCAGGTAATCTCATTGCTAGCCTTATTAAACACAGCAGGTAATCTCATTGCTAGCCTTATTAAACACAGCACGTAATCTCATTGCTAGACTTATTAAACATGCCACGTAATCTCATTGCTAGCCTTATTAAACACGCCACGTAATCTCATTGCTAGCCTTATTAAACACAGCACGTAATCTCATTGCTAGCCTTATTAAACACAGCAGGTAATCTCATTGCTAGCCTTATTAAACACGACACGTAATCTCATTGCTAGCCTTATTAAACACAGCACGTAATCTCATTGCTAAACTTATTAAACACAGCACGTAATCTCATTGCTAGACTTATTAAACATGCCACGTAATCTCATTGCTAGCCTTATTAAACATGCCACGTAATCTCATTGCTAGCCTTATTGAACACGCCACGTAATCTGATTGCTAGCCTTATTAAACACGCCACGTAATCTAATTACTAGCCTTATTAAACACAGCACGTAATCTCATTGCTAGCCTTATTAAACACGGCACGTAATCTCATTGCTAGCCTTATTAAACACAGCACGTAATCTCAGTGCTAGCCTTATTAAACATGGCACGTAATCTCATTGCTAGCCTTATTCAACACGGCACGTAATCTCCTTGCTAGCCTTATCAAACACAGCACGTAATCTCATTGCTAGCCTTATTAAACACAGCACGTAATCTCATTGCTAGCCTTATCAAACACGGCACGTAATCTCATTGCTAGCCTTATTAAACATGCCACATAATCTCATTGCTAGCCTTATTAAACACGGCACGTAATCTCATTGCTAGCCTTATTAAACACGGCACGTAATCTCATTGTTAGCCTTATTAAAGACGCCACGTAATCTCATTGTTAGCCTTATTAAACACGGCACGTAATCTCATTGCTAGCCTTATTAAACACGCCACGTAATCTCATTGCTAGCCTTATTAAACACGCCACGTAATCTCATTGCTAGCCTTATTAAACACGGCAAGTAATCTCATTGCTAGCCTTATTAAACACGGCACCTAATCTCATTGCTAGCCTTATTAGACACGGCACGTAATCTCATTGCTAGCCTTATTAAACACGCCACGTAATCTCATTGCTAGCCTTATTAAACACGGCATGTAATCTCATTGCTAGCCTTATTAAACACAGCACGTAATCTCATTGCTAGCCTTATTAAACACAGCATGTAATCTCATTGCTAGCCTTATTAAACACAGCACGTAATCTCATTGCTAGCCTTATTAAACACGCCACGTAATATCATTGCTAGCCTTATTAAACACGGCACATAATCTCATTGCTAGCCTTATTAAACACAGCACGTAATCTCATTGATAGCCTTATTAAACACGCCACGTAATCTCATTGCTACCCTTATTAAACACATCACGTGACCTGATTGCTTGCCTTATTAAACATGGCACGTAATGTCATTGCTAGCCTTATTAATCATGGCATGTAATCTCATTGCTAGCCTTATTAAACACGCCACGTAATCTAATTGCTAGCCTTATTAAACACACCACGTAATCTGATTGCTAGCCTTATTAAACATGGCACGTAATCTCATTGCTAGCCTTATTAAACACGCCACGTAATCTCATTGCTAGCCTTATTAAACACTCCACGTAATCTCATTGCTAGCCTTATTAAACACGGCACGTAATCTCATTGCTAGCCTTATTAAACACAGCAGGTAATCTCCTTGCTAGCCTTATTACACACGCCACGTAATCTCATTGCTAGCCTTATTAAAAACGGCACGTAATCTGATTGCTAGCCTTATTAAACACGGCACGTAATCTGATTGCTAGCCGTATTAAACACGCCACGTAATCTCATTGCTAGCCTTATTAAACACGCCACGTAATCTCATTGCTAGCCTTATTAAATACGCCACGTAATCTCATTGCTAGCCTTATTAAACACAGCACGTAATCTCATTGCTAGCCTTATTAAACACAGCACGTAATCTCATTGCTAGCCTTATTAAACACGGCACGTAATCTCATTGCTAGCCTTATTAAACACAGCACGTAATCTGATTGCTAGCCTTATTAAACATGGCACATAATCTCATTGCTAGCCTTATTAAACACGCACGTAATCTCATTCCTCGCCTTATTAAACACGGCCCGTAATCTCATTCCTCGCCTTATTAAACACGGCCCGTAATCTCATTGCTGGCCTTATTAAACACGCCACGTAATCTCATTGCTAGCCTTATTAAACACAGCACGTAATCTCATTGCTAGCCTTATTAAACATGACACGTAATCTCATTGCTAGCCTTATTAAACACGCCACATAATCTCATTGCTAGCCTTATTAAACAGGGCACGTAAGCTCATTGCTAGCCTTATTAAACATGCCACATAATCTCATTGCTAGCCTTATTAAACATGCCACATAATCTCATTGCTAGCCTTATTAAACATGGCACGTAATCTGATTGCTAGCCTTATTAAACATGGCACGTAATCTGATTGCTAGCCTTATTAAACATGCCACGTAATCTCATTTCTAGCCTTATTAAACACAGCACGTAATCTCAGTGCTAGCCTTATTAAACACGACACGTAATCTCATTGCTAGCCTTATTAAATACGGCACGTAATCTCATTGCTAGCCTTATTAAACATGCCACGTAATCTCATTGCTAGCCTTATTAAACACGGCACGTAATCTCATTGCTAGCCTTATTAAACACGGCACGTAATCTCATTGTTAGCCTTATTAAACACGCCACGTAATCTCATTGCTAGCCTTATTAAACACGGCACGTAATCTCATTGCTAGCCTTATTAAACACGCCACGTAATCTCATTGCTAGCCTTATTAAACACGGCAAGTAATCTCATTGCTAGCCTTATTAAACACGGCACCTAATCTCATTGCTAGCCTTATTAAACACGGCACGTAATCTCATTGCTAGCCTTATTAAATATGGCACGTAATCTCATTGCTAGCCTTATTAAACACGCCACGTAATCTCATTGCTAGCCTTATTAAACACGGCACGTAATCTCATTGCTAGCCTTATTAAACACAGCACGTAATCTCATTGCTAGCCTTATTAAACACAGCATGTAATCTCATTGCTAGCCTTATTAAACACAGCACGTAATCTCATTGCTAGCCTTATTAAACACACCACGTAATATCATTGCTAGCCTTATTAAACACGGCACATAATCTCATTGCTAGCCTTATTAAACACAGCACGTAATCTCATTGATAGCCTTATTAAACACGCCACGTAATCTCATTGCTACCCTTATTAAACACATCACGTGACCTGATTGCTTGCCTTATTAAACATGGCACGTAATGTCATTGCTAGCCTTATTATTAATGGCATGTAATCTCATTGCTAGCCTTATTAAACACGGCACATAATCTCATTGCTAGCCTTATTAAACACGCCACGTAATCTGATTGCTAGCCTTATTAAACACAGCACGGAATCTGATTGCTAGCCTTATTAAACACGGCACGTAATCTCATTGCTAGCCTTATTAAACACAGCAGGTAATCTCCTTGCTAGCCTTATTACACACGCCACGTAATCTCATTGCTAGCCTTATTAAAAACGGCACGTAATCTGATTGCTAGCCTTATTAAACACGGCACGTAATCTGATTGCTAGCCTTATTAAACACGCCACGTAATCTCATTGCTAGCCTTATTAAACACGCCACGTAATCTCATTGCTAGCCTTATTAAACACGCCACGTAATCTCATTGCTAGCCTTATTAAACACAGCATGTAATCTCATTGCTAGCCTTATTAAACACAGAACGTAATCTCATTGCTAGCCTTATTAAACACGGCACGTAATCTCATTGCTAGCCTTATTAAACACAGCACGTAATCTCATTGCTAGCCTTATTAAACACAGCACGTAATCTGATTGCTAGCCTTATTAAACATGGCACATAATCTCATTGCTAGCCTTATTAAACACGCACGTAATCTCATTCCTCGCCTTATTAAACACGGCCCGTAATCTCATTGCTGGCCTTATTAAACACGCCACGTAATCTCATTGCTAGCCTTATTAAACACAGCACGTAATCTCATTGCTAGCCTTATTAAACATGACACGTAATCTCATTGCTAGCCTTGTTAAACATGACACGTAATCTCATTGCTAGCCTTATTAAACACGCCACATAATCTCATTGCTAGCATTATTAAACAGGGCACGTAAGCTCATTGCTAGCCTTATTAAACACGCCACATAATCTCATTGCTAGCCTTATTAAACACGCCACATAATCTCATTGCTAGCCTTATTAAACATGGCACGTAATCTCATTGCTAGCCTTATTAAACATGGCACGTAATCTGATTGCTAGCCTTATTAAACATGCCACGTAATCTCATTTCTAGCCTTATTAAACACAGCACGTAATCTCATTGCTAGCCTTATTAAACACAGCACGTAATCTCATTGCTAGCCTTATTAAACATGCCACGTAATCTCATTGCTAGCCTTATTAAACACGCCACGTAATCTCATTGCTAGCCTTATTAAACACGGCACGTAATCTGATTGCTAGCCTTATTAAACACGCCACGTAATCTCATTGCTAGCATTAGTAAACACTGCACGTAATCTCATTGCTAGCCTTATTAAACACGGCACATATTCTCATTGCTAGCCTTATTAAACACAGCACGTAATCTGATTGCTTGCCTTATTAACACGCCACGTAATCTGATTGCTAGCCTTATTAAACACGCCACGTTATCTCATTGCTAGCCCTATTAAACACAGCACGTAATCTGATTGCTTGCCTTATTAAACACGCCACGTAATCTCATTGCTAGCATTAGTAAACACTGCACGTAATCTCATTGCTAGCCTTATTAAATACAGCACGTGAGCTGATTGCTTGCCTTATTAAACATGGCACGTAATCTCATTGCTAGCCATATTAAACGCGCCGCATAATCTCATTGCTAGCCTTATTAAACGCGCCGCATAATCTCATTGCTAGCCTTATTAAACACGCCACGTTATCTCATTGCTAGCCCTATTAAACACAGCACGTAATCTGATTGCTTGCCTTATTAAACACGCCACGTAATCTGATTGCTAGCCTTATTAAACACAGCACATAATCTGATTGCTAGCCTTATTAAACACGGCATGTAATCTCATTGCTAGCCTTATTAAACACGGCACCTAATCTCATTGCTATCCTTATTAAACACGCCACATAATCTCATTGCTATCCCTATTAAACACAGCACCTAATCTGATTGCTAGCCTTATTAAACATGGCACGTAATCTCATTGCTAGCCTTAGTAAACACGCCACGTAATCTCATTGCTAGCCTTATTAAACACTCCACGTAATCTCATTGCTAGCCTTATTAAACACTCCACTTAATCTCATTGCTAGCCTTATTAAATACGGCACGTAATCTCATTGCTAGCCTTCTTAAACACAGCACGTAATCTCATTGCTAGCCTTATTAAACACGCCACGTAATCTGATTGCTAGCCTTATTAAACACGCCACGTAATCTGAATTCTAGCCTTATTAAACACGCCACGCAATCTCATTGCTAGCCTTATTAAACACGCCACGTAATCTCATTGCTAGCCGTATTAAACATGGCACGTAATCTCATTGCTAGCCTTATTAAACACGCCACGTAATCTGATTGCTAGCCTTATTAAACATGGCACGTAATCTCATTGCTAGCCTTATTAAACACGCCACGTAATCTCATTGCTAGCCTTATTAAACACGGCACGTAATCTGATTGCTAGCCTTATTAATCACAGCACGTAATCTCATTGCTAGCCTTATTAAGCTTGGCACGTAATCTCATTGCTTGCCTTATTAAACACAGCACGTAATCTGATTGCTAGCCTTAGTAAACACAGCACGTAATCTTACTGCTAGCCTTATTAAACACAGCGCGTAATCTCATTGCTAGCCTTATTAAACACGGCACATAATCTCATTGCTAGCCTTATTAAACACGGCACGTAATCTCATTGCTAGCCTTATTAAACACGCCACGTAATCTCATTGCTAGCCTTATTAAACACGGCACTTAATCTCATTGCTAGCCTTATTAAACACGGCAAGTAATCTCATTGCTAGCCTTATTAAACACGGCACCTAATCTCATTGCTAGCCTTATTAAACACGGCACGTAATCTCATTGCTAGCCTTATTAAATACGGCACATAATCTCAATGTTAGCCTTATTAAACACGCCATGTAATCTCATTGCTAGCCTTATTAAACACGGCACATAATCTCATTGCTAGCCTTATTAAACACAGCACGTAATCTCATTGCTAGCCTTATTAAACACGGCACGTAATCTCATTGCTAGCCTTATTAAACACAGCACGTAATCTCATTGCTAGCCTTATTAAACACAGCATGTAATCTCATTGCTAGCCTTATTAAACACAGCACGTAATCTCATTTCTAGCCTTATTAAACACGCCATGTATCTCATTGCCAGCCTTATTAAACACGCCACGTAATCTCATTGCTAGCCCTATTAAACACAGCACGTAATCTGATTGCTTGCCTTATTAATCATGGCATGTAATCTCATTGCTAGCCTTATTAAACACAGCACGTAATCTGATTGCTTACCTTATTAATCATGGCATGTAATCTCATTGCTAGCCTTATTAAACACGGCACGTAATCTCATTGCTAGCCTTATTAAACACACCATGTAATCTGATTGCTAGCCTTATTAAACACGGCACTTAATCTCATTGCTAGCCTTATTAAACACGCCACGTAATCTCATTGCTAGCCTTATTAAACACGCCACGTAATCTCATTGCTAGCCTTATTAAACACTCCACGTAATCTCATTGCTAGCCTTATTAAACACGGCAAGTAATCTCATTGCTAGCCTTATTAAACACGGCACCTAATCTCATTGCTAGCCTTATTAAACACGGCACGTAATCTCATTGCTAGCCTTATTAAATACGGCACGTAATCTCATTGCTAGCCTTATTAAACACGCCACGTAATCTCATAGCTAGCCTTATTAAACACGGCACGTAATCTCATTGCTAGCCTTATTAAACACAGCACGTAATCTCATTGCTAGCCTTATTAAACACAGCATGTAATCTCATTGCTAGCCTTATTAAACACAGCACGTAATCTCATTGCTAGCCTTATTAAACACGCCACGTAATATCATTGCTAGCCTTATTAAACACGGCACATAATCTCATTGCTAGCCTTATTAAACACAGCACGTAATCTCATTGATAGCCTTATTAAACACGCCACGTAATCTCATTGCTACCCTTATTAAACACATCATGTGACCTGATTGCTTGCCTTATTAAACATGGCACGTAATGTCATTGCTTGCCTTATTAAACACGCCACGTAATCTCATTGCTAGCCTTATTAAACACGCCACGTAATCTCATTGCCAGCCTTATTAAACACGCCACGTAATGTCGTTGCTAGCCCTATTAAACACAGCACGTAATCTGATTGCTTGCCTTATTAATCATGGCATGTAATCTCATTGCTAGCCTTATTAAACACGCCACGTAATCTAATTGCTAGCCTTATTAAACACACCACGTAATCTGATTGCTAGCCTTATTAAACACGGCACATAATCTCATTGCTAGCCTTATTAAACATGGCACATAATCTCATTGCTAGCCTTATTAAACACGCCACGTAATCTGATTGCTAGCCTTATTAAACACAGCACGTAATCTTATTGCTAGCCTTATTAAACACAGCACGTAATCTCATTGCTAGCCTTATTAAACATGGCACGTAATCTCATTGCTAGCCTTATTAAACACGGCACGTAATCTCATTGCTAGCCTTATTAAACACGCCACGTAATCTCATTGCTAGCCTTATTAAACATGGCACGTAATCTCATTGCTAGCCTTATTAAACACGCCACGTAATCTCATTGCTAGCCTTATTAAACACGGCAAGTAATCTCATTGCTAGCCTTATTAAACATGGCACGTAATCTCATTGCTAGCCTTATTAAACGCGCCACGTAATCTCATTGCTAGCCTTATTAAACACGGCAAGTAATCTCATTGCTAGCCTTATTAAACACGGCACCTAATCTCATTGCTAGCCTTATTAATCACGGCACGTAATCTCATTGCTAGCCTTATTAAACACGGCACATAATCTCATTGCTAGCTTTATTAAACACAGCACGTAATCTCATTGATAGCCTTATTAAACACGCCACGTAATCTCATTGATACCTTTATTAAACACATCACGTGACCTGATTGCTTGCCTTATTAAACATGGCACGTAATGTCATTGCTAGCCTTATTAAACACGCGACGTAATCTCATTGCTAGCCTTGTTAACCACGCCACGTATTCTCATTGGCAGCCTTATTAAACACGCCACGTAATCTCATTGCTAGCCCTATTAAACACAGCACGTAATCTGATTGCTTGCCTTGTTAATCATGGCATGTAATCTCATTGCTAGCCTTATTAAACACGCCACGTAATCTCATTGCTAGCCCTATTAAACACAGCACGTAATCTGATTGCTTGCCTTGTTAATCATGGCATGTAATCTCATTGCTAGCCTTATTAAACACGCCACGTAATCTAATTGCTAGCCTTATTAAACACACCATGTAATCTGATTGCTAGCCTTATTAAACACGGCACATAATCTCATTGCTAGCCTTATTAAACACGGCACGTAATCTGATTGCTAGCCTTATTAAACACAGCACGTAATATGATTGCTAGCCTTATTAAACATGGCACGTAATCTCATTGCTAGCCTTATTAAACACGCCATGTAATCTCATTGCTAGCCTTATTAAACACTCCACGTAATCTCATTGCTAGCCTTATTAAACACAGCAGGTAATCTCATTGCTAGCCTTAATACACACGCCACGTAATCTCATTGCTAGCCTTATTAAAAATGGCACGTAATCTGATTTCTAGCCTTATTAAACACGCCACGTACTCCCATCGCTAGCCTTATTAAACACGCCACGTAATCTGATTGCTAGCCTTATTAAACATGGCACGTAATCTCATTGCTAGCCTTATTAAACACGCCAGGTAATCTCATTGCTAGCCTTATTAAACACGGCACGTAATCTGATTGCTAGCCTTATTAATCACAGCACGTAATCTCATTGCTAGCCTTATTAAGCATGGCACGTAATCTCATTGCTAGCCTTCTTAAACACGGCACGTAATCTCATTGCTAGCCGTATTAAACACGGCACTTAATCTCATTGCTAGCCTTATTAAACACGGCACTTAATCTCATTGCTAGCCTTATTAAACACGGCACATAATCTCATTGCTAGCCTTATTAAACACGCCACGTAATCTCATTGCTAGCCTTATTAAACACGCCACGTAATCTCATTGCTAGCCTTATTAAACACGGCAAGTAATTTCATTGCTAGCCTTATTAAACACGGCACCTAATCTCATTGCTAGCCTTATCAAACACGGCACGTAATCTCATTGCTAGCCTTATTAAACATGCCACATAATCTCATTGCTAGCCTTATTAAACACGGCACGTAATCTCATTGCTAGCCTTATTAAACACGGCACGTAATCTCATTGTTAGCCTTATTAAAGACGCCACGTAATCTCATTGTTAGCCTTATTAAACACGGCACGTAATCTCATTGCTAGCCTTATTAAACACGCCACGTAATCTCATTGCTAGCCTTATTAAACACAGCACGTAATCTCATTGCTAGCCTTATTAAACACAGCATGTAATCTCATTGCTAGCCTTGTTAAACACAGCACGTAATCTCATTGCTAGCCTTATTAAACACGCCACGTAATATCATTGCTAGCCTTATTAAACACGGCACATAATCTCATTGCTAGCCTTATTAAACACAGCACGTAATCTCATTGATAGCCTTATTAAACACGCCACGTAATCTCATTGCTACCCTTATTAAACACATCACGTGACCTGATTGCTTGCCTTATTAAACATGGCACGTAATGTCATTGCTAGCCTTATTAATCATGGCATGTAATCTCATTTCTAGCCTTATTAAACACGCCACGTAATCTAATTGCTAGCCTTATTAAACACGCCACGTAATCTCATTGCTAGCCTTATTAAACACGGCAAGTAATTTCATTGCTAGCCTTATTAAACACGGCACCTAATCTCATTGCTAGCCTTATCAAACACGGCACGTAATCTCATTGCTAGCCTTATTAAACATGCCACATAATCTCATTGCTAGCCTTATTAAACACGGCACGTAATCTCATTAATAGCCTTATTAAACACGGCACGTAATCTCATTGTTAGCCTTATTAAAGACGCCACGTAATCTCATTGTTAGCCTTATTAAACACGGCACGTAATCTCATTGCTAGCCTTATTAAACACGCCACGTAATCTCATTGCTAGCCTTATTAAACACGCCACGTAATCTCATTGCTAGCCTTATTAAACACGGCAAGTAATCTCATTGCTAGCCTTATTAAACACGGCACCTAATCTCATTGCTAGCCTTATTAAACACGCCACGTAATATCATTGCTAGCCTTATTAAACACGGCACATAATCTCATTGCTAGCCTTATTAAACACAGCACGTAATCTCATTGATAGCCTTATTAAACACGCCACGTAATCTCATTGCTACCCTTATTAAACACATCACGTGACCTGATTGCTTGCCTTATTAAACATGGCACGTAATGTCATTGCTAGCCTTATTAATCATGGCATGTAATCTCATTTCTAGCCTTATTAAACACGCCACGTAATCTAATTGCTAGCCTTATTAAACACGCCACGTAATCTCATTGCTAGCCTTATTAAACACGGCAAGTAATTTCATTGCTAGCCTTATTAAACACGGCACCTAATCTCATTGCTAGCCTTATCAAACACGGCACGTAATCTCATTGCTAGCCTTATTAAACATGCCACATAATCTCATTGCTAGCCTTATTAAACACGGCACGTAATCTCATTGCTAGCCTTATTAAACACGGCACGTAATCTCATTGTTAGCCTTATTAAAGACGCCACGTAATCTCATTGTTAGCCTTATTAAACACGGCACGTAATCTCATTGCTAGCCTTATTAAACACGTCACGTAATCTCATTGCTAGCCTTATTAAACACGCCACGTAATCTCATTGTTAGCCTTATTAAACACGGCAAGTAATCTCATTGCTAGCCTTATTAAACACGGCACCTAATCTCATTGCTAGCCTTATTAAACACGGCACGTAATCTCATTGCTAGCCTTATTAAACACGCCACGTAATCTCATTGCTAGCCTTATTAAACACGGCACGTAATCTCATTGCTAGCCTTATTAAACACAGCACGTAATCTCATTGCTAGCCTTATTAAACACAGCATGTAATCTCATTGCTAGCCTTGTTAAACACAGCACGTAATCTCATTGCTAGCCTTATTAAACACGCCACGTAATATCATTGCTAGCCTTATTAAACACGGCACATAATCTCATTGCTAGCCTTATTAAACACAGCACGTAATCTCATTGATAGCCTTATTAAACACGCCACGTAATCTCATTGCTACCCTTATTAAACACATCACGTGACCTGATTGCTTGCCTTATTAAACATGGCACGTAATGTCATTGCTAGCCTTATTAATCATGGCATGTAATCTCATTTCTAGCCTTATTAAACACGCCACGTAATCTAATTGCTAGCCTTATTAAACACACCACGTAATCTGATTGCTAGCCTTATTAAACACGGCACGTAATCTCATTGCTAGCCTTATTAAACACGGCACATAATCTCATTGCTAGCCTTATTAAACACGCCACGTAATCTGATTGCTAGCCTTATTAAACACAGCACGGAATCTGATTGCTAGCCTTATTAAACATGGCACGTAATCTCATTGCGAGCCTTATTAAACACGCCACGTAATCTCATTGCTAGCCTTATTAAACACTCCACGTAATCTCATTGCTAGCCTTATTAAACACGGCACGTAATCTCATTGCTAGCCTTATTAAACACAGCAGGTAATCTCCTTGCTAGCCTTATTACACACGCCACGTAATCTCATTGCTAGCCTTATTAAAAACGGCACGTAATCTGATTGCTAGCCTTATTAAACACGGCACGTAATCTGATTGCTAGCCGTATTAAACACGCCACGTAATCTCATTGCTAGCCTTATTAAACACACCACGTAATCTCATTGCTAGCCTTATTAAACACGCCACGTAATCTCATTGCTAGCCTTATTAAACACAGCACGTAATCTCATTGCTAGCCTTATTAAACACAGCACGTAATCTCATTGCTAGCCTTATTAAACACGGCACGTAATCTCATTGCTAGCCTTATTAAACACAGCACGTAATCTGATTGCTAGCCTTATTAAACATGGCACATAATCTCATTGCTAGCCTTATTAAACACGCACGTAATCTCATTCCTCGCCTTATTAAACACGGCCCGTAATCTCAATCCTCGCCTTATTAAACACGGCCCGTAATCTCATTGCTGGCCTTATTAAACACGCCACGTAATCTCATTGCTAGCCTTATTAAACACAGCACGTAATCTCATTGCTAGCCTTATTAAACATGACACGTAATCTCATTGCTAGCCTTATTAAACACGCCACATAATCTCATTGCTAGCCTTATTAAACAGGGCACGTAAGCTCATTGCTAGCCTTATTAAACACGCCACATAATCTCATTGCTAGCCTTATTAAACATGCCACATAATCTCATTGCTAGCCTTATTAAACATGGCACGTAATCTGATTGCTAGCCTTATTAAACATGGCACGTAATCTGATTGCTAGCCTTATTAAACATGCCACGTAATCTCATTTCTAGCCTTATTAAACACAGCACGTAATCTCATTGCTAGCCTTATTAAACACGACACGTAATCTCATTGCTAGCCTTATTAAATACGGCACGTAATCTCATTGCTAGCCTTATTAAACATGCCAAGTAATCTCATTGCTAGCCTTATTAAACACGGCACGTAATCTCATTGCTAGCCTTATTAAACACGGCACGTAATCTCATTGTTAGCCTTATTAAACACGCCACGTAATCTCATTGCTAGCCTTATTAAATATGGCACGTAATCTCATTGCTAGCCTTATTAAACACGCCACGTAATCTCATTGCTAGCCTTATTAAACACGGCACGTAATCTCATTGCTAGCCTTATTAAACACAGCACGTAATCTCATTGCTAGCCTTATTAAACACAGCACGTAATCTCATTGCTAGCCTTATTAAACACGCCACGTAATCTCATTGCTAGCCTTATTAAACACGGCACGTAATCTCATTGCTAGCCTTATTAAACACAGCACGTAATCTCATTGCTAGCCTTATTAAACACAGCATGTAATCTCATTGCTAGCCTTATTAAACACAGCACGTAATCTCATTGCTAGCCTTATTAAACACGCCACGTAATATCATTGCTAGCCTTATTAAACACGGCACATAATCTCATTGCTAGCCTTATTAAACACAGCACGTAATCTCATTGATAGCCTTATTAAACACCCCACGTAATCTCATTGCTACCCTTATTAAACACATCACGTGACCTGATTGCTTGCCTTATTAAACATGGCACGTAATGTCATTGCTAGCCTTATTAATCATGGCATGTAATCTCATTGCTAGCCTTATTAAACACGCCACGTAATCTAATTGCTAGCCTTATTAAACACACCACGTAATCTGATTGCTAGCCTTATTAAACACGGCACGTAATCTCATTGCTAGCCTTATTAAACACGGCACATAATCTCATTGCTAGCCTTATTAAACACGCCACGTAATCTGATTGCTAGCCTTATTAAACACAGCACGGAATCTGATTGCTAGCCTTATTAAACATGGCACGTAATCTCATTGCTAGCCTTATTAAACACGCCACGTATTCTCATTGCTAGCCTTATTAAACACTCCACGTAATCTCATTGCTAGCCTTATTAAACACGGCACGTAATCTCATTGCTAGCCTTATTAAACACAGCAGGTAATCTCCTTGCTAGCCTTATTACACACGCCACGTAATCTCATTGCTAGCCTTATTAAAAACGGCACGTAATCTGATTGCTAGCCTTATTAAACACGGCACGTAATCTGATTGCTAGCCTTATTAAACACGCCATGTAATCTCATTGCTAGCCTTATTAAACACGCCACGTAATCTCATTGCTAGCCTTATTAAACACGCCACGTAATCTCATTGCTAGCCTTATTAAACACAGCACGTAATCTCATTGCTAGCCTTATTAAACACAGCACGTAATCTCATTGCTAGCCTTATTAAACACGGCACGTAATCTCATTGCTAGCCTTATTAAACACAGCACGTAATCTCATTGCTAGCCTTATTAAACACAGCACGTAATCTGATTGCTAGCCTTATTAAACATGGCACATAATCTCATTGCTAGCCTTATTAAACACGCACGTAATCTCATTCCTCGCCTTATTAAACACGTCCCGTAATCTCATTGCTGGCCTTATTAAACACGCCACGTAATCTCATTGCTAGCCTTATTAATCACAGCACGTAATCTCATTGCTAGCCTTATTAAACATGACACGTAATCTCATTGCTAGCCTTATTAAACATGACACGTAATCTCATTGCTAGCCTTATTAAACATGCCACATAATCTCATTGCTAGCATTATTAAACAGGGCACGTAAGCTCATTGCTAGCCTTATTAAACACGCCACATAATCTCATTGCTAGCCTTATTAAACACGCCACATAATCTCATTGCTAGCCTTATTAAACATGGCACGTAATCTGATTGCTAGCCTTATTAAACATGGCACGTAATCTGATTGCTAGCCTTATTAAACATGCCACGTAATCTCATTTCTAGCCTTATTAAACACAGCACGTAATCTCATTGCTAGCCTTATTAAACACAGCACGTAATCTCATTGCTAGCCTTATTAAACATGCCACGTAATCTCATTGCTAGCCTTATTAAACACGCCACGTAATCTCATTGCTAGCCTTATTAAACACGGCACGTAATCTGATTGCTAGCCTTATTAAACACGCCACGTAATCTCATTGCTAGCATTAGTAAACACTGCACGTAATCTCATTGCTAGCCTTATTAAACACGGCACGTATTCTCATTGCTAGCCTTATTAAACATGGCACATAATCTCATTGCTAGCCTTATTAAACACAGCACGTAATCTCATTGCTAGCCTTATTAAACACGGCACGTAATCTCATTGCTAGCCTTATCAAACATGGCACGTAATCTCATTGCTAGCCTTATTAAACACAGCACGTAATCTCATTGCTAGCCTTATTATACACAGCACGTAATCTCATTGCTAGCCTTATTAAATACAGCACGTGAGCTGATTGCTTGCCTTATTAAACATGGCACGTAATCTCATTGCTAGCCTTATTAAACACGCCGCGTAATCTCATTGCTAGCCTTATTAAACACGCCAGGTTATCTCATTGCTAGCCCTATTAAACACAGCACGTAATCTCATTGCTAGCCTTATTAAACACGGCACGTTATCTCATTGCTAGCCTTATTAAACACGCCACGTAATCTGATTGCTAGCCTTATTAAATACGGCACGTAATCTCATTGCTAGCCTTATTACACACGCCACGTAATCTCATTGCTAGCCTTATTAAACACGGCACGTAATCTCATTGCTAGCCTTATTAAACACGCCACGTAATCTCATTGCTAGCCTTATTAAACACGGCACGTAATCTCATTGCTAGCCTTATTAAACACGGCACCTAATCTCATTGCTAGCCTTATTAAACACGCCACGTAATCTCATTGCTAGCCTTATTAAACACTCCACGTAATCTCATTGCTAGCCTTATTAAACACTCCACGTAATCTCATTGCTAGCCTTATTAAACACGGCACGTAATCTCATTGCTAGCCTTATTAAACACAGCACGTAATCTCATTGCTAGCCTTATTAAACACGCCTCGTAATCTGATTGCTAGCCTTATTAAACACGCCACGTAATCTGATTGCTAGCCTTATTAAACACGCCACGCAATCTCATTGCTAGCCTTATTAAACATGGCACGTAATCTCATTGCTAGCCTTATTAAACACGCACCGTAATCTGATTGCAAGCCTTATTAAACATGGCACGTAATCTCATTGTTAGCCTTATTAAACACGCCACATAATCTCATTGCTAGCCTTATTAAACACGGCATGTAATCTGTTTGCTAGCCTTATTAATCACAGCACATAATCTCATTGCTAGCCTTATTAAGCATGGCACGTAATCTCATTGCTAGCCTTATTAAACACAGCACGTAATCTCATTGCTAGCCTTATTAATCCCAGCACGTAATCTTATTGCTAGCCTTATTAAACACAGCACATCATCTCATTGCTAGCCTTATTAAACACGGCACGTAATCTCATTGCTAGCCTTATTAAACACGGCACGTAATCTCATTGCTAGCCTTATTAAACACGCCATGTAATCTCATTGCTAGCCTTATTAAACATGGCACGTAGTCTGATTGCTAGCCTTATTAAACACGGCACGCAATCTCATTGCTAGCCTTATTAAACAGGGCACATAATCTCATTGCTAGCCTTATTATACACGGCACATAATCTGATTGCTAGCCTTATTAAACACGGCACGTAATCTCATTGCTAGCCTTATTAAACACGCCACGTAATCTCATTGCTAGCCTTCTTAAACACGCCACGTAATCTCATTGCTAGCCTTATTAAATACAGCACATGAGCTGATTGCTTGCCTTATTAAACATGGCACGTAATCTCATTTCTAGCCTTATTAAACAAGCCACGTAATCTCATTGCTAGCCTTATTAAACACGCCGCGTAATCTCATTGCTAGCCTTATTAAACACGCCAGGTTATCTCATTGCTAGCCCTATTAAACACAGCACGTAATCTCATTGCTAGCCTTATTAAACACGGCACGTTATCTCATTGCTAGCCTTATTAAACACGCCACGTAATCTGATTGCTAGCCTTATTAAATACGGCACGTAATCTCATTGCTAGCCTTATTACACACGCCACGTAATCTCATTGCTAGCCTTATTAAACACGGCACGTAATCTCATTGCTAGCCTTATTAAACACGCCACGTAATCTCATTTCTAGCCTTATTAAACACGGCACGTAATCTCATTGCTAGCCTTATTAAACACGGCACCTAATCTCATTGCTAGCCTTATTAAACACGCCACGTAATCTCATTGCTAGCCTTATTAAACACTCCACGTAATCTCATTGCTAGCCTTATTAAACACTCCACGTAATCTCATT
This sequence comes from Chaetoderma sp. LZ-2023a, assembly GCA_034401795.1. Taxonomy (NCBI): domain Eukaryota; kingdom Metazoa; phylum Mollusca; class Caudofoveata; order Chaetodermatida; family Chaetodermatidae; genus Chaetoderma; species Chaetoderma sp. LZ-2023a. Next base: position 12,577 of record JAVVLW010000131.1, on the reverse strand, counting down.
GCTAGCCTTATTAAACACGGCACGTAATCTCATTGCTAGCCTTATTAAACACAGCACGTAATCTCATTGCTAGCCTTATTAAACACGCCTCGTAATCTTATTTCTAGCCTTATTAAACACGCCACGCAATCTCATTGCTAGCCTTATTAAACATGGCACGTAATCTCATTGCTAGCCTTATTAAACACGCACCGTAATCTGATTGCAAGCCTTATTAAACATGGCACGTAATCTCATTGCTAGCCTTATTAAACACGCCTCGTAATCTGATTGCTAGCCTTATTAAACACGCCACGTAATCTGATTGCTAGCCTTATTAAACACGCCACGCAATCTCATTGCTAGCCTTATTAAACATGGCACATAATCTCATTGCTAGCCTTATTAAACACGCACCGTAATCTGATTGCAAGCCTTATTAAACATGGCACGTAATCTCATTGTTAGCCTTATTAAACACGCCACATAATCTCATTGCTAGCCTTATTAAACACGGCATGTAATCTGTTTGCTAGCCTTATTAATCACAGCACATAATCTCATTGCTAGCCTTATTAAGCATGGCACGTAATCTCATTGCTAGCCTTATTAAACACAGCACGTAATCTCATTGCTAGCCTTATTAAACACGCCTCGTAATCTTATTTCTAGCCTTATTAAACACGCCACGCAATCTCATTGCTAGCCTTATTAAACATGGCACGTAATCTCATTGCTAGCCTTATTAAACACGCACCGTAATCTGATTGCAAGCCTTATTAAACATGGCACGTAATCTCATTGCTAGCCTTATTAAACACGCCTCGTAATCTGATTGCTAGCCTTATTAAACACGCCACGTAATCTGATTGCTAGCCTTATTAAACACGCCACGCAATCTCATTGCTAGCCTTATTAAACATGGCACATAATCTCATTGCTAGCCTTATTAAACACGCACCGTAATCTGATTGCAAGCCTTATTAAACATGGCACGTAATCTCATTGTTAGCCTTATTAAACACGCCACATAATCTCATTGCTAGCCTTATTAAACACGGCATGTAATCTGTTTGCTAGCCTTATTAATCACAGCACATAATCTCATTGCTAGCCTTATTAAGCATGGCACGTAATCTCATTGCTAGCCTTATTAAACACAGCACGTAATCTCATTGCTAGCCTTATTAATCCCAGCATGTAATCTTATTGCTAGCCTTATTAAACACAGCACATCATCTCATTGCTATCCTTATTAAACACGGCACGTAATCTCATTGCTAGCCTTATTAAACACGGCACGCAATCTCATTGCTAGCCTTATTAAACAGGGCACATAATCTCATTGCTAGCCTTATTATACACGGCACATAATCTGATTGCTAGCCTTATTAAACACGGCACGTAATCTCATTGCTAGCCTTATTAAACACGGCACGTAATCTCATTGCTAGCCTTATTAAACACGCCACGTAATCTCATTGCTAGCCTTCTTAAACACGCCACGTAATCTCATTGCTAGCCTTATTAAACACGCCACACAATCTGATTGCTAGCCTTGTTAAACACAGCACTTAATCTCATTGCTAGCCTTATTAAACACAGCACGTTATCTCATTGCTAGCCTTATTAAACACGGCACGTAATCTGATTGCCACCCTTATTAATCACAGCACGTAATCTCATTGCTAGCCTTATTAAGCATGGCATGTAATCTCATTGCTAGCCTTATTAAACACAGCACGTAATCTCATTGCTAGCCTTATTAAACACGGCACGTAATCTCATTGCTGGCCTTATTAAACACGCCATGTAATCTCATTGCTAGCCTTATTAAAAACGGCACGTAATCTCATTGCTAGCCTTATTAAACACTGCACGTAATCTCATTGCTAGCCTTATTAAACACGCCACGTAATCTCATTGCTAGCCTTATTAAACACGGCACATAATCTAATTGCTAGCCTTATTAAACACGCCACGTAATCTCATTGCTAGCCTTATTAAACACAGCACGTAATCTCATTGCTAGCCTTATTAAACATGCCACGTAATCTCATTGCTAGCCTTATTAAACACGGCACGCAATCTCATTGCTAGCCTTATTAAACACGGCACGTAATCTGATTGCTAGCCTTATTAAACACGGCACGTAATCTGATTGCTAGCCTTATTAAACACGGCACGTAATCTGATTGCTAGCCTTATTAAACACGGCACGTAATCCGATTGCTAGCCTTATTAATCACAGCACGTAATCTCATTGCTAGCCTTATTAAACATGCCACGTAATCTCATTGCTAGCCTTATTAAACACGCCACGTAATCTCATTGCTAGCCTTATTAAACACGGCACGTAATCTGATTGCTAGCCTTATTAAACACGCCACGTAATCTCATTGCTAGCATTAGTAAACACTGCACGTAATCTCATTGCTAGCCTTATTAAACATGGCACGTATTCTCATTGCTAGCCTTATTAAACATGGCACGTAATCTCATTGCTAGCCTTATTAAACACAGCACGTAATCTCATTGCTAGCCTTATTAAACACGGCACGTAATCTCATTGCTAGCCTTATCAAACACGGCACGTAATCTCATTGCTAGCCTTATTAAACACAGCACGTAATCTCATTGCTAGCCTTATTAAACACAGCACGTAATCTCATTGCTAGCCTTATTAAATACAGCACGTGAGCTGATTGCTTGCCTTATTAAACATGGCACGTAATCTCATTTCTAGCCTTATTAAACAAGCCACGTAATCGCATTGCTAGCCTTATTAAACACGCCGCGTAATCTCATTGCTAGCCTTATTAAACACGCCAGGTTATCTCATTGCTAGCCCTATTAAACACAGCACGTAATCTCATTGCTAGCCTTATTAAACACGGCACGTTATCTCATTGCTAGCCTTATTAAACACGCCACGTAATCTGATTGCTAGCCTTATTAAATACGGCACGTAATCTCATTGCTAGCCTTATTACACACACCACGTAATCTCATTGCTAGCCTTATTAAACACGGCACGTAATCTCATTGCTAGCCTTATTAAACACGCCACGTAATCTCATTGCTAGCCTTATTAAACACGGCACGTAATCTCATTGCTAGCCTTATTAAACACGGCACCTAATCTCATTGCTAGCCTTATTAAACACGCCACATAATCTCATTGCTAGCCTTATTAAACACTCCACGTAATCTCATTGCTAGCCTTATTAAACACTCCACGTAATCTCATTGCTAGCCTTATTAAACACGGCACGTAATCTCATTGCTAGCCTTATTAAACACAGCACGTAATCTCATTGCTAGCCTTATTAAACACGCCTCGTAATCTTATTTCTAGCCTTATTAAACACGCCACGCAATCTCATTGCTAGCCTTATTAAACATGGCACGTAATCTCATTGCTAGCCTTATTAAACACGCACCGTAATCTGATTGCAAGCCTTATTAAACATGGCACGTAATCTCATTGTTAGCCTTATTAAACACGCCACATAATCTCATTGCTAGCCTTATTAAACACGGCATGTAATCTGTTTGCTAGCCTTATTAATCACAGCACATAATCTCATTGCTAGCCTTATTAAGCATGGCACGTAATCTCATTGCTAGCCTTATTAAACACAGCACGTAATCTCATTGCTAGCCTTATTAATCCCAGCACGTAATCTTATTGCTAGCCTTATTAAACACAGCACATCATCTCATTGCTAGCCTTATTAAACACGGCACATAATCTCATTGCTAGCCTTATTATACACGGCACATAATCTGATTGCTAGCCTTATTAAACACGGCACGTAATCTCATTGCTAGCCTTATTAAACACTGCACGTAATCTCATTGCTAGCCTTATTAAACACGCCACGTAATCTCATTGCTAGCCTTATTAAACACGCCACGTAATCTCATTGCTAGCCTTATTAAACACGCCACACAATCTGATTGCTAGCCTTGTTAAACACAGCACTTAATCTCATTGCTAGCCTTATTAAACACGGCACGTTATCTCATTGCTAGCCTTATTAAACACGGCACGTAATCTGATTGCCACCCTTATTAATCACAGCACGTAATCTCATTGCTAGCCTTATTAAGCATGGCATGTAATCTCATTGCTAGCCTTATTAAACACAGCACGTAATCTCATTGCTAGCCTTATTAAACACGGCACGTAATCTCATTGCTAGCCTTATTAAACACGGCACGTAATCTCATTGCTGGCCTTATTAAACACGCCATGTAATCTCATTGCTAGCCTTATTAAAAACGGCACGTAATCTCATTGCTAGCCTTATTAAACACTGCACGTAATCTCATTGCTAGCCTTATTAAACATGCCACGTAATCTCATTGCTAGCCTTATTAAACACGGCACATAATCTAATTGCTAGCCTTATTAAACACGCCACGTAATCTCATTGCTAGCCTTATTAAACACAGCACGTAATCTCATTGCTAGCCTTATTAAACATGCCACGTAATCTCATTGCTAGCCTTATTAAACACGGCACGCAATCTCATTGCTAGCCTTATTAAACACGGCACGTAATCTCATTGCTAGCCTTATTAAACACGGCACGTAATCTGATTGCTAGCCTTATTAAACACGGCACGTAATCTGATTGCTAGCCTTATTAAACACGGCACGTAATCTGATTGCTAGCCTTATTAATCACAGCACGTAATCTCATTGCTAGCGTTATTAAGCATGGCACGTAATCTCATTGCTAGCCTTATTAAAAACGGCACGTAATCTCATTGCTTGCCTTATTAAACATGGCACTTAATCTGATTGCTAGCCTTATTAAACACGGCACGCAATCTCATTGCTAGCCTTATTAAACATGGCACGTAATCTCATTGCTAGCCTTATTAAACATGGCACGTAATCTGATTGCTAGCCTTATTAAACACGGCACGCAATCTCATTGCTAGCCTTATTAAACATGGCACGTAATCTCATTGCTAGCCTTATTAAACATGGCACGTAATCTGATTGCTAGCCTTATTAAACACGGCACGTAATCTCATTGCTAGCCTTATTAAACACGCCACATAATCTCATTGCTAGCCTTATTAAACATGCCACGTAATCTCATTGCTAGCCTTATTAAACACGCCACGTAATCTGATTACTAGCCTTATTAAACACGCCACCCAATCTCTTTGCTAGCCTTGTTAAACACGGCACATAATCTCTTTGCTAGCCTTATTAAACACGGCACATAATCTCATTGCTAGCCTTATTAAACACGGCACGTAATCTGATTGCCACCGTTATTAATCACAGCACGTAATCTCATTGCTAGCCTTATTAAGCATGGCACGTAATCTCATTGCTAGCCTTATTAAACACAGCACGTAATCTCATTGCTAGCCTTATTAAACACGGCACGTAATCTCATTGCTAGCCTTATTAAACACGGCACGTCATCTCATTGCTGGCCTTATTAAACACGCCATGTAATCTCATTGCTAGCCTTATTAAAAACGGCACGTAATCTCATTGCTAGCCTTATTAAACACTGCACATAATCTCATTGCTAGCCTTATTAAACACGGCACATAATCTCATTGCTAGCCTTATTAAACACGGCACATAATCTAATTGCTAGCCTTATTAAACACGCCACGTAATCTCATTGCTAGCCTTATTAAACACAGCACGTAATCTCATTGCTAGCCTTATTAAACATGCCACGTAATCTCATTGCTAGCCTTATTAAACACGGCACGCAATCTCATTGCTAGCCTTATTAAACACGGCACGTAATCTTATTGCTAGCCTTATTAAACACGGCACATAATCTGATTGCTAGCCTTATTAAACACGGCACGTAATCTGATTGCTAGCCTTATTAAACTCGGCACGTAATCTGATTGCTAGCCTTATTAATCACAGCACGTAATCTCATTGCTAGCGTTATTAAGCATGGCACGTAATCTCATTGCTTGCCTTATTAAACACGGCACGTAATCTGATTGCTAGCCTTATTAAACACGGCACGCAATCTCATTGCTAGCCTTATTAAACATGGCACGTAATCTCATTGCTAGCCTTATTAAACATGGCACGTAATCTGATTGCTAGCCTTATTAAACACGGCACACAATCTCATTGCTAGCCTTATTAAACATGGCACGTAATCTCATTGCTAGCCTTATTAAACATGGCACGTAATCTGATTGCTAGCCTTATTAAACATGCCACGTAATCTCATTGCTAGCCTTATTAAACACGCCATGTAATCTGATTGCTAGCCTTATTAAACACGCCACCCAATCTGATTGCTAGCCTTATTAAATACAGCACTTAATCTCTTTGCTAGCCTTATTAAACACGGCAAATAATCTCATTGCTAGCCTTATTATACACGGCACGTAATCTCATTGCTAGCCGTATTAAACACGGCACGTAATCTCATTGCTAGCCTTATTAATCACACCACGTAATCTGATTGCTAGCCTTATTAAACACACCACGTAATCTGATTGCTAGCCTTATTAAACACGGCACGTAATCTCATTGCTAGCCTTATTAAACACGGCACATAATCTCATTGCTAGCCTTATTAAACACGACACGTAATCTGATTGCTAGCCTTATTAAACACAGCACGTCATCTGATTGCTAGCCTTATTAAACATGGCACGTAATCTCATTGCTAGCCTTATTAAACACGCCACGTAATCTCATTGCTAGCCTTATTAAACACTCCACGTAATCTTATTGCTAGCCTTATTAAACACGGCACGTAATCTCATTGCTAGCCTTATTAAACACAGCACGTAATCTCATTGCTAGCCGTATTAAACACGCCACGTAATCTCATTGCTAGCCTTATTAAACACGCCACGTAATCTCATTGCTAGCCTTATTAAACACGCCACGTAATCTCATTGCTAGCCTTATTAAACACAGCATGTAATCTCATTGCTAGCCTTATTAAACACTGCACGTAATCTCATTGCTAGCCTTATTAAACACGGCACGTAATCTGATTGCTAGCCTTATCAAACACAGCACGTAATCTGATTGCTAGCCTTATTAAACACGGCACATAATCTCATTGCTAGCCTTATTAAACACGGCACGTAATCTCATTGCTAGCCTTATTAAACACGCCACGTAATCTCATTGCTAGCCTTATTAAACACGCCACGTAATCTCATTGCTAGCCTTATTAAACACGCCACGTAATCTCATTGCTAGCCTTATTAAACACGCCACGTAATCTGATTGCTTGCCTTATTAAACATGGCACGTACTCTCATTGCTAGCCTTATTAAACACACCACGTAATCTCATTGCTAGCCTTATTAAACCCACCACGTAATCTGATTGCTAGCCTTATTAAACACGGCACGTAATCTAATTGCTAGCCTTATTAAACAAAGCACGTAATCTCATTGCTAGCCTTATTAAACACGCCACGTAATCTCATTGCTAGCCTTATTAAACACGCCACGTAATCTCATTGCTAGCCTTATTAAACACTCCACGAAATCTCATTGCTAGCCTTATTAAACACGGCACGTAATCTCATTGCTAGCCTTATTAAACACAGCACGTAATCTAATTGCTAGCCTTATTAAACACGCCACGTAATCTCATTGCTAGCCTTATTAAACACGGCACGTAATCTCATTGCTAGACTTATTAAACACAGCACGTAATCTCATTGCTAGCCTTATTAAATATGGCACATAATCTCATTGCTAGCCTTATTAAACACGCCACGTAATCTCATTGCTAGCCTTATTAAACACGGCACGTAATCTCATTGCTAGCCTTATTAAACACAGCACGTAATCTCATTGCTAGCCTTATTAAACACAGCATGTAATCTCATTGCTAGCCTTATTAAACACAGCACGTAATCTCATTGCTAGCCTTATTAAACACGCCACGTAATATCATTGCTAGCCTTATTAAACACGGCACATAATCTCATTGCTAGCCTTATTAAACACAGCACGTAATCTCATTGATAGCCTTATTAAACACGCCACGTAATCTCATTGCTACCCTTATTAAACACATCACGTGACCTGATTGCTTGCCTTATTAAACATGGCACGTAATGTCATTTCTAGCCTTATTAATCATGGCATGTAATCTCATTGCTAGCCTTATTAAACACGCCACGTAATCTAATTGCTAGCCTTATTAAACACACCACGTAATCTGATTGCTAGCCTTATTAAACACGGCACGTAATCTCATTGCTAGCCTTATTAAACACGGCACATAATCTCATTGCTAGCCTTATTAAACACGCCACGTAATCTGATTGCTAGCCTTATTAAACACAGCACGGAATCTGATTGCTAGCCTTATTAAACATGGCACGTAATCTCATTGCTAGCCTTATTAAACACGCCACGTAATCTCATTGCTAGCCTTATTAATCACTCCACGTAATCTCATAGCTAGCCTTATTAAACACGGCACGTAATCTCATTGCTAGCCTTATTAAACACAGCAGGTAATCTCCTTGCTAGCCTTATTACACACGCCACGTAATCTCATTGCTAGCCTTATTAAAAACGGCACGTAATCTGATTGCTAGCCTTATTAAACACGGCACGTAATCTGATTGCTAGCCTTATTAAACACGCCACGTTATCTCATTGCTAGCCTTATTAAACACGCCACGTAATCTCATTGCTAGCCTTATTAAACACGCCACGTAATCTCATTGCTAGCCTTATTAAACACAGCACGTAATCTCATTGCTAGCCTTATTAAACACAGCACGTAATCTCATTGCTAGCCTTATTAAACACGGCACGTAATCTCATTGCTAGCCTTATTAAACACAGCACGTAATCTGATTGCTAGCCTTATTAAACATGGCACATAATCTCATTGCTAGCCTTATTAAACACGCACGTAATCTCATTCCTCGCCTTATTAAACACGGCCCGTAATCTCATTCCTCGCCTTATTAAACACGGCCCGTAATCTCATTGCTGGCCTTATTAAACACGCCACGTAATCTCATTGCTAGCCTTATTAAACACAGCACGTAATCTCATTGCTAGCCTTATTAAACATGACACGTAATCTCATTGCTAGCCTTATTAAACACGCCACATAATCTCATTGCTAGCCTTATTAAACACGCCACGTAAGCTCATTGCTAGCCTTATTAAACACGCCACATAATCTCATTGCTAGCCTTATTAAACACGCCACATAATCTCATTGCTAGCCTTATTAAACATGGCACGTAATCTGATTGCTAGCCTTATTAAACATGGCACGTAATCTGATTGCTAGCCTTATTAAACATGCCACGTAATCTCATTTCTAGCCTTATTAAACACAGCACGTAATCTCATTGCTAGCCTTATTAAACACGACACGTAATCTCATTGCTAGCCTTATTAAACACAGCACGTAATCTCATTGCTAGCCTTATTAAACACGGCACGTATTCTCATTGCTAGCCTTATTAAACATGGCACGTAATCTCATTGCTAGCCTTATTAAACACAGCACGTAATCTCATTGCTAGCCTTATTAAACACGGCACGTAATCTCATTGCTAGCCTTATCAAACACGGCACGTAATCTCATTGCTAGCCTTATTAAACACAGCACGTAATCTCATTGCTAGCCTTATTAAACACAGCACGTAATCTCATTGCTAGCCTTATTAAATACAGCACATGAGCTGATTGCTTGCCTTATTAAACATGGCACGTAATCTCATTTCTAGCCTTATTAAACAAGCCACGTAATCTCATTGCTAGCCTTATTAAACACGCCGCGTAATCTCATTGCTAGCCTTATTAAACACGCCAGGTTATCTCATTGCTAGCCCTATTAAACACAGCACGTAATCTCATTGCTAGCCTTATTAAACACGGCACGTTATCTCATTGCTAGCCTTATTAAACACGCCACGTAATCTCATTGCTAGCCTTATTAAACACGCCACGTAATCTCATTGCTAGCCTTATTAAACACTCCACGAAATCTCATTGCTAGCCTTATTAAACACGGCACGTAATCTCATTGCTAGCCTTATTAAACACAGCACGTAATCTAATTGCTAGCCTTATTAAACACGCCACGTAATCTCATTGCTAGCCTTATTAAACACGGCACGTAATCTCATTGCTAGACTTATTAAACACAGCACGTAATCTCATTGCTAGCCTTATTAAATATGGCACATAATCTCATTGCTAGCCTTATTAAACACGCCACGTAATCTCATTGCTAGCCTTATTAAACACGGCACGTAATCTCATTGCTAGCCTTATTAAACACAGCACGTAATCTCATTGCTAGCCTTATTAAACACAGCATGTAATCTCATTGCTAGCCTTATTAAACACAGCACGTAATCTCATTGCTAGCCTTATTAAACACGCCACGTAATATCATTGCTAGCCTTATTAAACACGGCACATAATCTCATTGCTAGCCTTATTAAACACAGCACGTAATCTCATTGATAGCCTTATTAAACACGCCACGTAATCTCATTGCTACCCTTATTAAACACATCACGTGACCTGATTGCTTGCCTTATTAAACATGGCACGTAATGTCATTTCTAGCCTTATTAATCATGGCATGTAATCTCATTGCTAGCCTTATTAAACACGCCACGTAATCTAATTGCTAGCCTTATTAAACACACCACGTAATCTGATTGCTAGCCTTATTAAACACGGCACGTAATCTCATTGCTAGCCTTATTAAACACGGCACATAATCTCATTGCTAGCCTTATTAAACACGCCACGTAATCTGATTGCTAGCCTTATTAAACACAGCACGGAATCTGATTGCTAGCCTTATTAAACATGGCACGTAATCTCATTGCTAGCCTTATTAAACACGCCACGTAATCTCATTGCTAGCCTTATTAAACACTCCACGTAATCTCATTGCTAGCCTTATTAAACACGGCACGTAATCTCATTGCTAGCCTTATTAAACACAGCAGGTAATCTCCTTGCTAGCCTTATTACACACGCCACGTAATCTCATTGCTAGCCTTATTAAAAACGGCACGTAATCTGATTGCTAGCCTTATTAAACACGGCACGTAATCTGATTGCTAGCCTTATTAAACACGCCACGTTATCTCATTGCTAGCCTTATTAAACACGCCACGTAATCTCATTTCTAGCCTTATTAAACACGCCACGTAATCTCATTGCTAGCCTTATTAAACACAGCACGTAATCTCATTGCTAGCCTTATTAAACACAGCACGTAATCTCATTGCTAGCCTTATTAAACACGGCACGTAATCTCATTGCTAGCCTTATTAAACACAGCACGTAATCTCATTGCTAGCCTTATTAAACATGGCACATAATCTCATTGCTAGCCTTATTAAACACGCACGTAATCTCATTCCTCGCCTTATTAAACACGGCCCGTAATCTCATTCCTCGCCTTATTAAACACGGCCCGTAATCTCATTGCTGGCCTTATTAAACACGCCACGTAATCTCATTGCTAGCCTTATTAAACACAGCACGTAATCTCATTGCTAGCCTTATTAAACATGACACGTAATCTCATTGCTAGCCTTATTAAACACGCCACATAATCTCATTGCTAGCCTTATTAAACACGCCACGTAAGCTCATTGCTAGCCTTATTAAACACGCCACATAATCTCATTGCTAGCCTTATTAAACACGCCACATAATCTCATTGCTAGCCTTATTAAACATGGCACGTAATCTGATTGCTAGCCTTATTAAACATGGCACGTAATCTGATTGCTAGCCTTATTAAACATGCCACGTAATGTCATTTCTAGCCTTATTAAACACAGCACGTAATCTCATTGCTAGCCTTATTAAACACGACATGTAATCTCATTGCTAGCCTTATTAAACACAGCACGTAATCTCATTGCTAGCCTTATTAAACACGGCACGTATTCTCATTGCTAGCCTTATTAAACATGGCACGTAATCTCATTGCTAGCCTTATTAAACACAGCACGTAATCTCATTGCTAGCCTTATTAAACACGGCACGTAATCTCATTGCTAGCCTTATCAAACACGGCACGTAATCTCATTGCTAGCCTTATTAAACACAGCACGTAATCTCATTGCTAGCCTTATTAAACACAGCACGTAATCTCATTGCTAGCCTTATTAAATACAGCACATGAGCTGATTGCTTGCCTTATTAAACATGGCACGTAATCTCATTTCTAGCCTTATTAAACAAGCCACGTAATCTCATTGCTAGCCTTATTAAACACGCCGCGTAATCTCATTGCTAGCCTTATTAAACACGCCAGGTTATCTCATTGCTAGCCCTATTAAACACAGCACGTAATCTCATTGCTAGCCTTATTAAACACGGCACGTTATCTCATTGCTAGCCTTATTAAACACGCCACGTAATCTGATTGCTAGCCTTATTAAATACGGCACGTAATCTCATTGCTAGCCTTATTACACACGCCACGTAATCTCATTGCTAGCCTTATTAAACACGGCACGTAATCTCATTGCTAGCCTTATTAAACACGGCACGTAATCTCATTGCTAGCCTTATTAAACACGCCACATAATCTCAT